>MU623415.1:0-177200 GCA_025201765.1 Daldinia sp. FL1419
ATAAATTACACTTATTCGATACCCGGACTTCGTCCGCTTCCTATTGGAATTAAATTACACTTTTGGCTACCGGCTTCGTCCTGGATTTAATTTTATGTGTTACTATTAGCAAACAATTACTTCTACTAATTCTCCTATCCAATCATCTCAATATATTCCTCAAAATATAATCACCTTATATCCTTAAACTTATACAACCTTTGATTATTATGGATTAATTAAAGTGTAAGGTATATCTTATAGGAGTTATTAAAGTTCTTATTTAATTTAATTAATTTAATTAAGGTTTTTAATATTAATATCTTTAAGTTTTTTAATTTTTTCAAATTTTTTAAATCCTTCAATATTTTTAATTTATTCAAACTCTTTAATTTAATCAATTATTTAATTTATTTAAATTCTTTAAACTCTTTAAACTCTTCAATTTAATCAATTTATTCAAAATTTTCAATATTAAACCAACATAATATAATTACGTAACTAAAGCTACCCTAATAAAAAATCTTATTAGCCTCCATAAAACCAACCCTTCTAAAATCTCCACAAATTATTTAAAACATAAATAAGCCCTCAAAAAATATTTTTTTATCTAATCAAATCATATTCTTCAGGATAAAGTTAAATATTACTTTCATAAAATTTTGTATAAATATATATACTTTTTATTCTCCTATTAAATATAACCTTAAAAAAATATATTACTATTAATAAACAATTACTTTTATTAATTATTTTATTTAATCATTTTAATACCTTCTTTAAAATATAATTATTTTACATCCTCTATTTTATTTAAACCTCTAATTTATTATAAAATAATTAAAATATAAGGCATATCCTATAAAAGTTATTAGAGTTTTTATTTAATATCTTCAAAATTTATAATATTAATATTTTTAAGGTTTGTAATATTAATATTTTTAAGATTATTAATTTAATTAATTTATTTAAAATCTTTAATATTTTATTTTTTATTTTAATATATAATAATAAAAAAATAATTGGAGATTAGTAATTTTGTAAATTATAAATTTATAATAATATTATAATAGTTTAATTATAAAATTGTAAAACCTTAAAAATTCTTAATTTAAAATTTGAATCATATAATATATATATGAAAAAGTTTAAGTTTGAATATTAACTACGGTGGCCCATTAGTGCAAAACCGACAAAACCCAAAACGCAAATGAAAATTCGTCAGATTTATAAGATGCACTATAATTATAGCGTATTAGTACGCTGAGCCCCCTATAGTTACAGCGTATTTTAGTGGATTATGCGTTATAAATATAGTAATTAAAATATAAGAATATTAATTGGTTTAATTAACCTTAAATTAATTTTATAAGTATTTTTTTAAAGAGCGCTATATTTATAATGGATATTTCTATTAAATTTATTATAATTATAGGAGATTTAGTACTGTTATTTATTAAGGTTATAATGCATTTAGTAAATACTTAAAGTATCCTATATTTATAATGGCTTTAATATTTGTATATACTGTAATTACAGTGGGTTTAATGAGGTTTTGGAAATTTTTTACTAGCCCATTAAAATATAATATATTAAGCATTATAACTCGCTATAATTATAGAGGTTTTAGCGTACCTTTACGTTATTATTATAGCGTACCCCTGCAAAGAATCTGACCAATCGGTCGAATTTTCATTTGCGTTTTGTGTTTTGTCGGTTTTGCACTAATGGTGCACCGTATATTAACCAAGCAAATAAATTTTTAAATTTTCAAATTTTTAAAATTATTTTATTATTCAAAACCATCCTACTAATCAAAACCATTATAAACTAATAAAATCATTATAAATTAATAAAATTGTTCTTTGTTATCCTTTGTCTTTTTTATATAAAATAATTATGAAAAATATAATCGTTCTAACAACACCCCCCTTGCCGCTATGGTACCTTTGCACCCGCAGGACCCGGCGAATCATTTCCGTATTAAACGGAGGCCGGGTCTAGAGTCTAGACCCCGACAAATCGAGCACATTCCACAGACCCATTTAGACCCATTCATATCGTAACAAGTAATCGAGCAACATGACAACAACCTAAGCATCATTCATTCAATATGGATTTTTCAAGTGGACAGTAGTATTTCTTGTATCTTTTTAGGGGACATCTCTCGTTTCAAGTAGAGAGAGGTTGGTGCCTTTCAATTAGATCTATCTGTTCGATTATTATGGTTGTCCTAGACATATTAGCCACAGATATTCGTGGAGTTGTAAGATGGAGTTGTGAGGTAGGAGGGCCTGGATAAGACATTTCGCCATATCCTTCCGAACATTAGGATAATTTGGTGCGATATTTAAAACATAGTATGCCGAACTTGTTGGAAAGATTGTAAGACAAGGTTGTATTACTACCACAATTGTTTGGAGTTTGGGGATGCATCTGATCTCTAAAGATTATCAGCTCGATTAGCTACCGATATTGCCGAGTATGAACGATTGAATCCAAATAATCGTCAGTATCGAAAACGAATCTCAGTAAAGGAACGCCTACTTTTCCACCTCAAACACCCAGCCAAAAATATTTCCGTAGATATTTTAGTATATCTCCTAGAATCGATGATTTCCTAAATTGGAAATGATTAAAAACTTCATACGTAGATAGGTCGTTGTAGGGTCAAATTCGCCGTAGATCTTCGCACATCATCGCACTAGTCGAATTCGCGATGTACTCCTTACATCATACACAGCATCCTGTCATCGCCGTATGTACAAACCACCCCTACCATACGCCTGGTCTTTGAGCTCGCTTCTGGCAGTGCGGACCCCGGCTAGATGAAGGGGAACGCTGTCAACGCGTTTTTGCATTTGCGATCTCATATCAATATACTTCTCCTCCATTGTTCTAGTACTCATTTCCGACTTGACCCTACGGAGAGTCATGTCGCATCGCCAATTCTCGCGATCGAGGCTTGCAACAGTTGTGTTGATATCTCGTGCGACTGCGGCCGTGACTTCTGCAGGCGACTGGGCGCTATCAGGCTTTGATATGGGTCTCAGGTAGGCCATTACAACAACTTGAAGGTTATCGTTTAAAAATCTTGCTTCTCCAAAGTCGTGGATAATGTGAACAGCGACTATGCTCTTAGAAACAACCTTAGGTGGCGCATACGGTGAAGGTCCAACGGTAATGAGAGCTTCGTGCCAATCATACGAAAAATCATCACACCCCTTGAATGGTTGAATGGCGGCCCAACCAATATAAACACCTTTAAGACGTAGAAGTATATCATCTGTTACGCCGGTCAGATTCGCCGTTGGTATTCCGGTTTCGATTCGGCCTCTCCCGGTTCCTTGCACTACCTTGCCAGTAAACCGGATTGGGTACGGCTTCTCTGGTCCACTATCGGCACCGACGATCCGAGGAGGCGCCTCTAGCACTCCCTCCGTCTGTAAGAACTCGTAGGCTGATTCCTCTTCTGCATCCAAGGTTTCTTCTGCGGAAGCGACCCGTTCACCCACTTTGGAGTTCTCGTATGCCATAAGTGCGGCTTCTTGTGCTATGACCCCTGGGCCGTACTTTTCAATTTGAGCCTCTACAAACTCCCTAGCAGGCCCGATAAACCTCTCCGCGGTACTTTGGCCTATTACTGATGCTACTTTCAATCCCAGTTCGATAGGCATAGTCGATAGACTTGCACCACGAAACACGCTAACATCTGATGATGTACTGGCTACACGAAATACCGGGGAGGGACAAAGCGTTTTCTTGGACCCTTCGCCTGTACACATGACAATACGCAGGTAACCATCTTCCGCAGTAGCAGGAATCCGAATAACGCACGTTTCGCGAATTATCTGTTTGGACAAATGCTTATGAGATGCTGCTTTCTTAAGAAACTTCTTGATGTCTCTTTGCCAAGCTCGCTCGTCCGATTCGGGAACTTGGGAGGGAAGGGCTGCAAACGAAGGCGTCACCTCGATCCAGTTTCCTTGCGTACGTAACAGAGCACTAGCTGCCATTCCCATATTTCCGGAGAAGCCCTTTCTTTGTAACCAGAACGAACGGTCAGCTGGTAGTGGTTCATCAGCGAAGACAGTAACGGCAATACTCGTAGACGGTCCTCGGTAAAGGACTACTCCAGCCGAGTGACGTAGGATACTATAATGCTTAGTTGACTCGAACGGGTGTGATATAAGCCCACCGGCAAAGTAAATGGTTTCATTAACAGCCGTCTTCCATATTGAAGGTCCGAGGCTAGGAGTTGCTGGTGTTGAGACGCCGGAACTAATTGAAATTTCAGAAGGACTAGAAGCAAGTGGAATAGATAATTGTCTTGGGGGAAGAGCTGGAGGAGCAGTGGGTTTGATGTCCAGCTTTAGCTCCTTAGTTTCGACTGGTAACACAGGATGTTGTTGAGGACTTAATGGCTTAGTTGGTTCTAAATAGTCGTCAATGAGATCGTCAAGGATATCACTCGCATGAGAAGACGGCGATTGTGGTGGACCTGCCGATCCTGCTAACGGGACCGGCTTTCGTCTGATAGTTTTCGTAGCGGTCTGATCCATCTGTTATGGAGAAATAGCATTATATTATTACTAGACATATGAGAGATGATTCATTATTTATGAGAGTTGTCGAAGAGGGGGAATAACGATACGATGGACAACGATTTTCTAAAGTAGACAGCCGTATACTGCTTGAAATAAAGGCATTAAATAATAATTAAACCATGCGAGTACGTAACCTAGTCGATCGGACGTAATAATACAACATGAGATGGATTATATCTCGAATAGAAGCAACAATAGTAATAGTTGAAGAATGCACGGCAATGCCGGATGAAGAAAAGACGAGAAAGCATTATTGTTGTACAAAAGGAATTAGGGGTTTATTATCGATGTTTTACTATTGGAAGCTGCTTGGCGGACAGCGATGGCTCAACTTCCAATGATACCCTAACGCGCGCACTGTATAGAAAAACTGTACCTAAAACTGTACCTAAAAATGTACCTAGCAATGTGCCTAGCAGCCCTAGCAAGAGCTGGTATCTGTACTCCACTAGTTCATGTGGGGTGGTACATCGGCACTTTGGGGGTTTGTTCAACCGTGATTTGTCGGCCTAGGATGTTGCAGATGTAGCTATGCAGCTGCTATGATCCAGCATTATGGTTTCCCCTGTAGCTTCGCATAGCTAATCCGCCTATCGCGTACTACATAGGTATGAGCTGCCCGGAACTTCTCAGCCTTAACCTACCTAACCTAGAGTTAATAACTTTCCCCAACTTCATCTTCATCTTAGGTAGTTAATGCCTATTGAAGTTATTTTTTCTACAACTTCATCCATCAACCATATACCTTTCCTGTTTATTATTCAAGAATGTAGAGATGTCGGATTAGCCTCTTGGCTTAGTAGCTACTTTTACGTATTGAATCCGATATCTTAAATCACCCAAGGAGGCAGATATCATTCAACATGGCATCTATCACTAGTCCACATTCATCGGCGTCCATCTCTCGCCCTACGTCTCAACACGACGTTCCCGGCCGCCTCAGTTCGATATCCGTCGAAACCCTCGTAAAATACCTTCTCGATGCCAAACGGTCACTTAATTCTATGAGTCTTGTTCTACGCGCCAATGAACTCGTTCACTGGGCGAAAGCCGCCCACGAAGAATCCGTAGTCCTCGTCGCGCAGTCGGGGTTCATTCGTCAAGGTATAAATGAACAAATACGACTCCTACAGCATCTTCGACGGAGCATGGATCGAACCTACAATAATGGAAAGCGAGAATTTAAGCACGTTATTAAAACACTGGACGACGCCCACGGTAGACTCGAGGATACCATGATCGTTCTACGAGACAGGGTCGTAGATAGTACATTTAGGCCACCCGGCGAAGGCAAAAAGAACCTGCTAGATTTTATAGACGAATCCCAGGTCGAAGCGATACGAGATGCTCTAAAAGAAACCATCCAGTGTTTGCAGGTTCGTACTGCGCTGTCCCTCAATTCCTAATTTACACCATCCTCGCCTAACCTTTTATTAGGGCATCCAAGAGTCGTTCGCTGGTGATCTACTTCGCTTCGACGACGACATGCGCCTGCTAAACAAGACCTTAGCTGGCGCCCCGTCCTCCGCCTCGTCCTCGGTCTCGTCTTCCGAGCGCTCGTTAGCCCAACTCTTCTCCTCGATGATCGATAATTCTCATGCCATGGCCGAACTCCTTTCGTCACTGACGAAGCACTTCGACCTATGCGTAACCGCGGTAAGGATGACAGAAGGTGGAGCAGCTCTAGCTAGGATCAAGGCTGCCGAAGCAATCGACTCCCAAAGTGGTGTAAATGTGTCAATATCTGGCGTCATCGCAGAACAAGAGCGACATATGCCCGAGGAAGACCCGATCACCCCCGAAGATCGTGCCCAGATGCTTGAAGTCGTCGTGCAAGACGCATCAGAAGTCGACGACGTAGTTCGAGAACTTCATTCACGCTTACAAGCGGTAGAAGCAGACTTCGCAACCATTGACAGCCAAAGAAACCGAGTCAAGACGGCCTATCGTTCGACCATCGACGCGTTTAGGGTCCTAGAGGATATCGGTGCGCGACTCTCCAGCTATATTGCTGCAGAGGCAGAATATAGGGACAGACGTGCCGAGGAACAGCTAGCGATACAAGATAAGCTGCGCGAGATGGACGAGTTGCGAATCTTCTACGAGAGTTATTCCAATTCGTACGACGGGCTAATCCTCGAAGTCGAAAGACGTAGGGCATTGCAAGAGAAAGTAATAAGCATATGGAAGAAGGCAAAGGAAAATGTGGATAAACTTTACGAGGCCGATCGTAAGGAACGAGATTTGTTCCGACATGAAGTAGCGGAATATCTACCTACCGATCTGTGGCCTGGTATGGACGATGACATGGTCAGATGGGAAATTGTGCCCGTCCGCGAAGGTAGATCTACTAGACAAGCCGAAAGGGGAAGTCCGGCCAACCTTGAGGGGAGCGTCGTCGAAGCTACGGAGGCGAGATATGGGCCAACGTCGGACATATGATATTTATAAGGTTAAGGTAAACGGGTAGGGCATGTGTCGGGAGGCGTTAGGATGAATTTGTCAATCGCCTACGGTGCCTATGGTCTGGATTCAGTTTGGTAGCATTGTGAGTTTTGCACCTCGGCTGGCGTTCTGCGCAGTTTGCCTCTATTTTGAAGATTGTCAGGTTGCACGGATGATAGATAGCCCAGTGTTGGCATTAAGGTACTACATAAATTTTGCTACTTTGTACTTATGGCTTAGGCGCTTCTTTAATCTTTCTATACGCCTCTTGGATTTCCTTGAGGCTATCCATCTTTTCTAACCACTTCTTGACCGTTGGGTACGGATCTAAGCTAATCTGCGCGTATGAATGCTGCCGCACCCACGGCTCAAAGTGTAAGTCCACGGCTGTTATTCCACCGGGTAAGATGCTATCGCCGCTGGTTTTCTTTAGTTGTCCCTCGAGAACGTTGTAACATCGCTCGGTTTGTTCGAGGTAGCGCTTTAGCGCATCGTCGTTTTGAACGGGGTTATAGTGTCTATACTCGCCATTTAGCTTTCGTCTCTCATCTTACCAACACATTGATCTATAACAACTACGAGACGCCTTACCTATACCAGTTCACCTGTCCAGTCATCGGCCCCAGCGTCGTCAGCAGGAAATACTCCCACTTATCAAAATCGACCCTATCTTGCTCCTCCTTTCCCCTCGGTCCCAACACAGTCCCATCTTTATCGTATATTCGTCGCAGGTAATTCATACAAGCACCCGATTCCCAGGACACGACGCCGGTATTTGGATCCTCGAGCGCGGGCACACGACCATTTTCGTTGATGGTGAGGAATTTGGCGCTTTTGACTCCTTTGTGCGGGTCGTCCCCGAGTTCCCACATCTTGATCGTGTATGGCAGTTTGAGGAATTCGAGAGCGGCGGCGATCTTGATGGGGTTGGGGCCGGTGGCGTGCGCGTGGAGGGTGAGTGGTTTGAGGTTGCTGGTCATGATTGCGGGTTGATGGACTGGTATATTATGATCGATATGTTGAACTTAGACTCAGTTATTCTACCTAGGTAGGTACTCTACTCTACCGTTTAATTGTCAGGCGTATTTATATTTCATATCTACTACTATTCGCTTCCAGGTCGAGATCATCGATGCAAGCTGTTACCGCGTCTGTTACACAAATGCGACGTCATCATTCGAATAGCCCGATGAATCTGGTCAATAATACTACGCCTCCTGCTTGTTATATCGTCATAAAGGGATCACATTAGTTTTATTAGCCCTTAATACAATTACGCCTAGTGAGGAACATTAATACGACAACAATGCAATGTCCGGCACTTGGTCACGGATAGGAATTAGAATTCAAAGCCAATAAGCTTGGATTAAGTTAAAATAGGTGAGGGCAGTTTGAGGACTGTCTTCTATGCATGAAGGCAGACACTCAAGTCTAAGATACAGTTGAACAAATATAACCCATAAATCGTGCCTATGCGAAAGACTTCAACACCAACCATGGCCAGGGGATATCAGTATGCAACCCAAACACCGAATAATGCCAGAGAACCTCGTTGTAAAAAACCAAATGACGCAACGTCCCGCGGGATACAAAAAGTGTACAAGTAATGACATAGCTCAACGCAGACAGCGAGCTCGAATAGTCTCCCGGCTACGAGCACACAACCGTCTCTCCTCGAATACACCGGTGCCTCGGTGTGCTGGGTATATAGAAGGCCAATCCGCGCAGCGGCGCTGCGATGAGGTCGAGATCCAAAGGCGTTCGGGGATCTCCTCTGCGGACCTGCTACGAGCCGTCTCCCAGCACGACCCAGGCTTCTCCGGTGGTGGAGGTTGCGTCGACGATATCTTCCGTACTAGCGTCCCCGTCCGCATTACTCAGGATATCGGCGTCTTCTAGTAACGCCCACTCGTGCGATTCTTCGTCCTCCTTAGAATCGGAAATCAAATCAGGAAACTCGGTTGCCCCCAGGGCTGCTGTTTTGAATAAAGGTGCTGAGCTCTCTGGGAGCTCGTGGATTACTGGGAGCGTGGCATCCCTGTATGGCCGCGCTGAAACAAGATTCTTCTCGTGGTTGTCTTGAGCCACGGGCATATCCTCCGCAGGGAGATGAACTTCGTGAACCTCGGGAGCCAAAAAGGGACGGACGTCAACATCCGAGCTTAACCAGGTATACGACAAATCCAGATGCAGATAAGACTGTTCGTGGCGCTGCTTCTTCGACCGTTTCGCAGGACGAACTGAATACACCGGCTCGTCGTGCACGATGGCGTCCAAGTTAAAATAGGAACCTCGGGAGTGTTCGTCGTCGTATAGAAGACCCAACTTGTACAAATCGGCATCATCTTCGACCACGTCGGAATAGAACCCCTGGGTCTTGGGTTCCCGAAAGGCCTCCTGGCGCTCGAGCCGGGGCTTGCTGCGGCCGAAATCAGAGGGCAACGCGAAAGTGGGATCAGCCGCCAAGCGGCGGTTATCCTCGTCCTCAAACCCCCATGCTAAATAAGAAGAGCGGGACCTCCGCTGCCGAACGATCCGGTTGTCGTGAAGTCTGCCGGCTCTGATAGGCCGACTGGATTGGTCATGTTTGAAACCTCGT
This sequence comes from Daldinia sp. FL1419, assembly GCA_025201765.1. Classification (NCBI taxonomy): domain Eukaryota; kingdom Fungi; phylum Ascomycota; class Sordariomycetes; order Xylariales; family Hypoxylaceae; genus Daldinia; species Daldinia sp. FL1419. The sequence continues at coordinate 9,631 of MU623415.1, forward strand.
TTGGAACTTTGCTGCGGCTCTTGACGGCTTCGCCAGCGAACTGGTGAGGGACTTGGGCGGGACGCGCGGCGCCGAAGGGGTTGGTTGGTAGGGAGAAATGACGGAGCAACAGTTGCCATGATGGGCTTTTTATAGGGGATTATTTTATACGCTACTGTTATTGTAGTGCTGTAGGAGCTAAGAACACGTAAAGCAAAAACAATGTCATGGGACGAAGGGACGTAATGGATGCCACGCGCAGGGGCGCTGGTAGTGTGAGTATCTCGGTGAAGATGGATTAGAGATGGAGAGAGGCGGAAGCTGAAAGAATGGGAAAACCGGATTTATAAATTCTACCTTTTTTAGAGCGTATGAATCATTGTCATGTCAAAAATCCTAGCAGCTTACTTTATTTTGGTCTTATATGAGGGAGTCATCGAAAGCGATGCCGTTTTTGATGCCATACCCCCCGCCCCGGTTGCCTCCGGTTCCCCCGGGGTTTAAGGCGTGTAAGACGATTGGCTAGACGATGGTGTCAAGGTGAGTCACCAGATCCCATTACTTCCCTAAGCCAAATCAGTAATACCAATAATGGATGGCACAGCCTACTAACCTAGTTACAAGGCAGAACCGCTTTGTCTTATTCAGTAGTTGTTGTGGAATAAATGGTAGGGGGTCTAATAAGTCTAGGCAGGAGAGGTCTCAAAAGCCGTCAGATGAGCAACGTATTAGGTGTATGGCGTCACTTATTTATTGGTCTGCTCTCGGCTTCTTAGCGTCAAAACGGCTGTAACAAAGCGAGTTCACGCGCATACAAGACGGGAAGTTGCAGTGGTAGATAGCAGGAATTCAGCGATAACGCACGGTTTCGTAGGCACCCAAGGTAAATCTCATAGGCAGCAGAGCACTAAAAATTGTTCCCTGGCCTGCCTGGCCTGACCGCTCAAATGCACAGGCCAATTAATAGGGGTACTTTTAATGCATCCCTTCTGTAAGTCCATAATAATTTCTATAATTACATGTCGAGTTAGCGGCAAGATAAGATCCGAGTAAGTCAATCTTGGTGGGGCCAGCTGTCGCGTCATCTGAAGTAAGATCCACCCAATAGTTACAACAGTTACATTAAGGAGTTACAACATCGTACATGAACCTTTTCTCTTTTATGCTTATTTAGCAAAACTTATTTTCCATCTTAACAAAGTCAACCGAGTCAAGGCCCAAGTAACGCGTCGCAATATCGCGATAAAATAGAATTATTATTCGTTTTCTTCGGATACTGCTTACATATTGAATAGTACTTGTCGTTCCCGAGGTCGAGACACACGAAATGCGTGTAATTCGTATGCATATCCTCGGTACATGAGAGCGACGATCTCGACCGACTTGTCACATTTTTAATAACAAATCCATAAATTCCTGTACCACGGCATCCACAAGTTTCTGCACGTACATTGCTATTCTTCATTGGATCGTTGCCCCTAAGATCTCCGTGAATTTCAACTCATGTCGAATTCATCCGGTTTTTCAATGCAAAGACATCATTCGTTTACGTCTCTTTCTCGCTCGATAACTTTGTCCTCTATCTCGTATACTCTCCGTCCTGATTGAATAAAGAAAACCACAGATATTTATCAACATCATCTATTAAACAGATCAAAAAAAATGCCTTCTCCAATGACTAAAGCCACGCTGGCCGCGGCCGGTTTATCCAGCGCATCCAACATCCTCGCGCAATTCCTTGAAGCGTACCGAGACGGTCGCCCCTTTGTTTTCGACTTTGCCAATTTTCTCCGCTTCGTTACCGTCACCTTTATTACTGCACCGCCGAATTATATGTGGCAGCAGCTCCTGGAGCGCAGCTTTCCTGCATATGAGCGAAAGGCATCTATCGGCGATATCGAAAAACAGGGCGTAGATGGCGAGGACGTGCGAGCGCGAGGGAATGTAGATGACCAGAAGCCCAAGTTGAACCTGCGAAACACGCTCACCAAGTGGTTCATCGACTGTATCACCCTCGGCGCGATTTTCAACACGGTCGCTTTCTTCATACTGATGGGTGTCCTGAAGTACCAGTCCCTAGGCCAAATCATGCAAAATATCCGAACGGAGACGATTCCTGTCATCGTAGCCGGATATAAGATCTGGCCGTTCGCATCCATCATCAGCTTCAGTTGCGTGCCGGTGGAGCGACGGATCGTCTTCCTCAATTTTGTGGGACTGTTGTGGGGGATTTACATGAGTCTCGTCGCCTCCAGAGTTTAGAGGCGTTGATCACGATCGACACATCGACATCAACATGAGTTGCATGATGTGCACGCGAGAGTGTAACCGTGTACATTGATCAGTGCGCGCATATTCCGGCGGCACGGTTGGGATTATCACGGGTATTGGTGGACCCTTTTTTGTATATATCGTATTCAGGCATACCAATTCACGCCCTCCGAAAACAATTCTCGTTCCGGTTTTACGTCCCAACGCGCATAGCTTCTGCCAGTGCTCGTGGAACGGTATTCGAAGCCCGGAAACGCGGGTTGTAATAGGAGCCATCGTTTAACCCAATACTGTTGAAATCCAACTCAAGATACGGCAGATCGGGGAGGTGATGCGGAAAGAAACCGCAAGTCCCTATCACTCCAGATAAATAGCCTCGCTCGTTAGATCACCTCCACGACAACGTCATTCCGGGGTATATGCTGTCCTCTATACTAACGTTGTGGATTTATAGGATACATGTTTTGCACGACGTTGACTATCATCACCATCATCATCATCATCATCTACCAAGGTGTCGCGTTTCGTACTGTGGAGGATAAGATATCTGTTATATTGTGGAAGAGCCATGTGGTCGGTTTATACAAACGGTGCGACCAAATAAGCAATGCGCAGTGTTTCCAATTGCAAGTCTTTTCTACTGTAAAATGCGATAATAATCAAGGCGAAGAAGCACTTGTTAACGGTATCCGACCAAAATTTTGGTTATACCTACTCCGTTAGGTATCCAACTCCCCAGGTGACTGACTGTAGGTGCTTATACCGTTGCGATTTCACTAGAAATATCATTGCTATTAGATTAAAGGAAACCCAGCCGAAGGGTATTAAAATCGCCGCCTGCTTCAAGATACCATCCTATAACTTACTATAGCGGGTATTCGAAAGCTTTGGAATAATACCGAGCAATACTACCTCGCAAGTATCTTACATCTAATACGGAGGAATCACAGGAAGCATTTCGTTCGAAGAAATCCAACCATATCGTCCATCTCACGCGGGTGTACGGGCCAGTCATTCTGTCCCTCGTAAACTCCCCACGTGACGTTAAAGCCCATCAGCATGAGGGTCTTTCGGGCAGCTCTCCCATGGTCTAACCTAGCATTATCCACGGCTCCGTGGCCGAGGAATACCGGCGGAGGAACCACCGCGTTGCCCTCGGCAATGCCGCAAAGTCCAGCGGGGCCTAGCCGTGCGTCAAAATTCTCGACTACTCGGTCGATTAGCGTGTTTCCCGCAAGGACAAACTCACCAGTCGGCGCAAAGGGGTTTATTTCCGGCTGCTTAGGAGCCTGTTTGGGTAGCGGCCTTCTGTTTTTGACTCGAAACCTGCCTTCGCTGTCGTCCTCGGTATACATCTCGGGCCGGAGAAGACGGTCGACGCCAGGCTGGAACGGAACCCATCCGCCCAGTCCCACGAACGCCTTTAGAGGAAAACGGGACGTGAGAAGGCAGAAAAGGGCCACGGCACTACCGTGACTGTGACCACCCAGGATGATATTTTCGCAGGGAGTTCTCTGGCTTTCGTTGTGGATTAGTTGGAATATTTCATCGCGGGACTCTACGAACCCTTTTATCTGGGCTTCCATGTCGAGGAAGCAGTCGTTTACGGATGTGACGTCGAACCATTGCGTTAGCTTGGCGTGCTTCATCATGGTGGACTCACGACGCTTCGCGGTGGGAAATATGAACCGTGTACTAGGGAATAGTTCCGGTAGAGTCTTGCCGTCGGAGGTGACGGCAGTCCTGGTTAGTTCTTCCCCGAAACTTTGCCCACTGAACCCGAAGCCGTGGAGGAGAATCATACTGTGTGTATGGGGTGACGTAGGCTCAACTATGAAGGGTTCCTCATAGGTGGCATTGGTCTGGGAACTTGATCCCGTTGACTCCATGATGTTTCAAGTCGATGCTTATTTTTCTTTCTTGCAAAGTGTGTACGAGTCTTTGAACGAGGTAGGCTGTACGCCTTTTTTAATTCATCGTTGTTCATGTCATACAATTAAGTACCTACCTAATTATGCATATTTGTACTCCGTCTATTGATCGATGTTGTGTGAAAATAATAAAGAAGTTGCTCGGTTGGAATACGCCTATTCGCGAACTTGAATTAAGTATTTTCCCTATGTCTTTATAAAAACAACTTCTTGGTTTTAATCATTCCGTTTAATGATTAATTACTAAGTCAACTATGTAAAATAACTCGAAGATAGTAATTACACAGCGCGTAAGAGTCGCAAAGTAGTGCATCACATTGTTGTAAAGTTGTAAGCAGCCAACTCTAATCTCCCCTGCTGTATAAGTCTTCCCCCCTGATAAAGTCACATATACGGAAGAAGAAAAAGAAAACCTCAAATTCACTTGAAATAAATTACTTTTAGATATTTAAAATCTAGGCAAGTATATCAATTTTGAACGGTAATATGAATTTTTCGCTTGCCGGAGAGGTAAATAACAGCGGTGCCGAAGTCGTATCCGCCGTCTTGGGAACCCATTTAGCGTATACTAGCCGTACAACCAATGCCTTGGCCTCTAATACGTTATATTGGGTAAACACGTGTCCGTATCCGTATCCGCACGGGGTGCAGTTAATGTAATGGCCGGTCGGGTCGGGTTTAACAACATGGCCACTCATAGAGTTGGTCGTATCACACAACACGGATCATTTTCATAGTTGACGTGGTTTGTTTAGGTGTTTATTGAAATCTACCAACTATCTGGGTTTCTTGATCAATTCTCGAGTATTTTACCATGGTGCCCAAAGTCGACGAAAGCGAGAACCTCGCTCGCATGGAGCGCGGTGAGCTTTACTACGCCTTCACTCCGCAACTGATAGCCGAGCGCCAACGATGCTCACGTGCTGTCAATCGGCTCAATACCGCTGGGGATCTAAGCCGTCGTGAGATTGCAGAATATTGGAAAGAGTGAGCGATCCCAGAACCCCTCATCTTGACGGCTCGAGCAACACGTTGACTTTTCGGGTAGAATTACCAAGGATGATCGCCCTCTTCCCCCTCCCGCGGCAACAGATGAAGAAGAGGATGCAATCCTTCACGAGTACCCCTGGATTGAACGACCCATTAGGATGGACTACGGGACCAACGTTAAAGTCGGCAGCAATGTTTTTATAAACGTTAACTGCACTATCATCGACACTTGCACCGTGTACATCGGCTCACGAACCCTAGTCGGCCCAAACGTGTCCTTCTTCAGCGGAACGCATCCCCTAGATCCGGACCTGCGCAACGGCACCAACGGGCCAGAACTCGGTAAGCCGATTACTATCGGGAGTGACTGCTGGATAGCCGGGAATGTGATAATACTCCCCGGAGTCACGGTCGGCGACGGATGCACGATTGGAGCTGGAAGTGTCGTGACCAAGGTAAGCCTACCGTAATTAGCTTGTAGACCGTCTGATCGTTAATGAATCTCGGCCCCTCAGGATGTTCCCGCTTATCATTGCGTGGCTGGAAACCCTGCTAAAATACTTCGCAAGATCGAGCGAAAGTTTAAAGCAGAGCAGGACGCTTTGAAAGCCAAGACGGAGACGCCCGAGTCATGAACCTGGAAATGGCAATGGGACCCCATAGGTTAGAATATACCGATTTTTCGTATGGCTCGTAATCCTCGGTCTAGGAGGTGCAATCGAGCAGTAAGATTTCTACCCATTCATGGGTAGGACTCGAATATATTATAGAAGTTGGTCCCTTCTAGACTCTCAGAGACTTATATGAGTTTTTGGCCATTGAAGGTGGGCTAGAAATCCGGGTTGGTCGCTGAATCGTCTCTCAATGTCTTCGAGGACCGGTTTCGCCCATCCTTTCACGAACCAGTGAATCCGCTCGGTGACATTCATGAATACCAAGAAATGCGCCAAAAGAACCAAAGAATGAGCATCGAAGGATTCTACATCCTTGGTAATCGTGTCGTCGAGCATGCAAGACCACCATATTACCATGCCAGGTTCAATGTATGAACCGGCGTATGCTAAGAGTTTAGTGCATGTTTCTAGGCCGTCGACGGCACGATCGTAGTGCTGCGTCTTAGATAGGGATAATTCCCCCCTGGGATAGTGATTGTAAAGAAGATAAGACGGGAAATGTATCTGGTGGAAGTAAAGTATGTTCTAAAGGTGGAACCCTGCTGCAAGGTTACTTTATGAGATGATACATAAATAAGAAATGTAGTCCAAATACCTTTTCTCTTCTGCATCTGGCACCCATATGCCATGAACGACAGGTACAAGTTCAGTTTTCGCTATTAGATGCATGAACGGTTCAAGAGTTACCCGCAACCCCCAAACAACCGTAAAAAGTTCCAATAAGTTATGAACGGGGTTCTCAAGCCTCGAATCGCCCGTTCTCAACGGCAGCGAATAGACATAAACTATCACAATCGTAGCAAAGCAAAACGCAGCCCGCTAATTATTATACGTGATACGGGGCAGTATGGCTCTGAACCCATAGACCGGCCGTTGGCTCGGGTTCAGATAGGCTTTACCTATGAATAGCTGAGAGGGCGAGAACGCCATGTCTGACAAAGTCGTATTGATACCCGACTTGGGGTAAGACGACTTTCCAGATGTGGCGGCGATCTAGAGTGAATCAGCCGTGAAAGTGCAGTAATGGTGCAATAGTTCAAATTCGCGATATTCGTCTAGCCCCGACGGGGTTGATATTGTGGAGCTGGGGTTGTTTAAGATGCCGAGATTGGTGAAGGTTGTAGGCGAGTCCGTGCCTTGAAAGCTAGTTGTATCATCTGGTGATTGAGAAGATAAGATGCCGTTTATAGGCAAACGAATGGGAGCAAGTACGGGAGCAGTAGCAAGTTTAGGAGGCGTAAAGCTGCAGCTAGCACCGTACCGTACACAATTAGTACGCACTAGGTAGAATATTAACTAGAGTGTATGAGCAGAGACTTATGTACCTAGGTAGGTAAGTAGCTATTAGATGTGTACCTTGATCTTCCTCTGCTTACAGATTACGCAGCCGTTCTAAGACTCCAGGTAGCTTCGTCTTGGAGCCATTCTAAGGTACCGAGCACGATAGTTAGTGTAATTATACGCAGGTGAAGATGAAGAATAGAAGATTAAACAATGTAATGGTTAATAACTTACCGTACAGCTTGGTCAAAATACGAGCTATGCCAAATGTAACTTGGGGAAAGCTCTTGATTGGTTGGTAATTTGTCTACTAAATCAAAAGAACACCTCTGATTGGATACTATTCACGTAGCACCCGAGGAGTCCGAGCTGTGCCCCCGGCTCATCTTGCAGCTAGGCAGATCACTACTTAGATCCGCCTCCCGAACTAATGACAAGTGTATATCCAAGATATAAGATCCGTCGTTCTAGTAAGTATAATCAATAAATATGCAGCTCACTGACTCTTTTCTCAAGGAACCGGATTCTTGTTATGCTCGCCACACTTGCATGGTCTAAACCAGGTTAGGTAGTTGAGGTAGTTGAGATAGTTGCAAAGAAAAATCCGAAATAATAAGAAGAGAATAAGAAGACCGCAATGGGAAGATTATATAAATTAGCTCTACCACAATAAACATATTCTACTTCCGGGAACATATCTCTGTCTACCTTCAAATTATAAAGTCGATCGTTTAGTGTCTCCTCTTAGCCGCGTTAAATCTCTATAATTGGATTTCACGGCATTTATCTTCAGGTATCGAGGCCAGTAGCTCTAGGCGATAATATCACATCATCTTCAATGGCTACCTGCGTTCCCCATTGGCGAGATGCGCCATGGGCGTTTTACCGATATGAGCCTTCCGTCGCGTCGGCAGCTGTTTTCAGTGTGCTCTTCGGTATCACCTTTATCATCCACACCGCCCAAATGTGTATAACGAGAAGCTGGTATCTCCTTGCGCTCGTCGTCGGATGTATATGTACGCATTCCTTGCGCCTTTGCGATCTTCTTTATTCTCTAACAACTAATCATAGGCGAATGTGTTGGCTATATTGGCCGGATTTTAAGCAGTCAAGAAGACCCCGGATGCTGGACTCTTGGTCCCTACGTCATTCAGAGCCTGCTCATTCTCATCGGGCCGACGTTTATGGCTGCATCTATCTATATGATTCTTGGTCGAATAATTGAGTTGACGGAGGGGGATTCCTATGCCCTCATCCGACGACGGTGGCTTACCAAAGTGTTCGTTGCTGGGGATGTCGTCTCACTACTCTTTCAATCATCCGGTACGATAACTTAATTCTGGTTCTTTTGAAAAGCATGAATTGCTGACCGTATTGGTATAGGGGGTGGTTTGATGGCTACAGGTAGTAGTGATTCCATCAACATCGGCAAAAGCTTGGTCATAATTGGCCTCTTCGTCCAGCTCATTTTCTTCGGAGCCTTCGTTATTCTCGCAAGTGTTTTCCATTATCGCATGAATAAACTGCCGACCTTCGAAGCCAGTCTGCCTAACGTTCGCTGGCGTGACTACCTAATTACGCTATACCTAGCTGGCGTTATGATTTGGGTGCGAAGCTTGTTTCGGGTTATAGAGTATCTACAAGGCAACAATGGAAGCCTGTCTAGATCAGAGGTATATCTATACGTCTTCGATGCCGCATTGATTCTGATCGCAATGGTCTGGATGAACTGGTATCATCCGAGCGAGATTGGCCTCCTGCTTCGCGGACAGGAACGCAAAAGAAACGGGATGGAGGTGATTATTGGAAGACTTATCAGAATAGGGGAGAGTCGCGGGAGTTCACGCTCCGTTGAGAAGTGAAATCTAAGGAAGAAATAATTAATATAGTTTGAGCACCCCAGAATCGTAGGTACTTCTCAAGTATCTCTGAGACCGCATTCAGCAATACTAAATCTAGCACGTTCTATGTTCCAGCTATGAGGTCTTAATTAAGACAGATGCATTACTTCATATAGAGCCTTCCCGGTGAACGTTTCTCCGATCTCAAATCCACCAGTCGCTGGGCCAATGTATCACTGGTAAGTGTGAAAGTCTGCCAATAGTAACTGTGTGGTGACGTTGGCGATAAAAATACCCTGCTCGCCCATATCGAATGAGATGGTAATACCTTCTGGCGGGCCGGGGGTAGGCTTTGGGGGATATTCGCTGTTAGTACCCCATGGGATGACCGTCGCTGAAGTATTCGTGCAGCTCATGTAAACATCCTCGCCGTCCTTGGGAACGTATCCTGACCGATGGTGACCTCCACCTGATGCTTTAAGATCGAACCAGACCAAAGAATAGGGGCCGACGCGGGTACGTCCCCAGTACCACAAGTCCAGTTTTTGTCGCAATATCCGTTGCCAGTGAACTGCACACGCTCTCCCCCTATAGTTAAATCCAGCATGGCATCGGCGTCGGGAATCGCATTAGCCCATCCCAAGCCGGGAGACACTTGTTCCGTTATCCCGTATCTTACGCATCGAATGCACCTAGAGCAGGCACTGTGTAGCCTCGTATCGATCAGACTCGACATTGTGGGTTTCCGAGGCTGTCTAGCTGTAAAGAATCTCTAGTACCTCGCATGAGTGCTACGAGGAACCCGAGATTAGATTCTGATTAGTTGAGCGCCTCGGCATCCAAGGAACTCAGGGGCTTCCGACTTTTCAGATAATATTAAGCACCGAGTTATACCGTCTTATTATTTTGCCGCTAAAAGCCATGTAGGAAATTTTATAACTAAGATTTATAATTTTGTATCACAAGATAACCTCCAGCTCCGATTTCTAGCTTGGCGATGGGTTCGGCCTTCTGTCGCGCCCACCAATATAATGCAATCTTTTCAAGTACCCACGTCCGTGTCTAAAAACTCCGAACGGCGACGTATCCTAACAACAAGCTCCCCATCGTGACCCATACTCCGGAAATTGCAAAACCGCCTTGGACGTCGCCCTTAGTAATGGACCATGTTACGCCGAAGACTCCGCTCCCAGAGGCAATCAAGACGACGATAAGGAAGTAAATGGTTCTCCAGTGCCAGCCTTCCTCGAAGTAGATGCCCCAGCCAAACTCAACCTTATCTTCGGGTGCCTGTAGTTGCCCGCACTTACGCTTTGGTAATTGGTTATATATGAACTTCTGCGTCGGGCGGACACAGTCGGGATGACCGAAGTGGTGCGATAAGTACTGCGGGCCGATGGGTGGGGAATATTCGGGTTTGACTTCCGGCGCCGGCCGGCAGTTATACTCGGTCCGAACCCTGGTAATAGGAGGTATGCAGACACAGTTCGACGTGCAGACGTGAGCGTGGCGATGCACTTCGGCGAATTCGCTCGAGTCGACCGTGAACTTGGGTTTTATTATCAGCTCCCTGTAGGTATAAAGTAACTTGGAATACAAAATTGACGACATACCCTTGCCAATGAGATCCGGATAACGCTCCGGAGAGTGAGCCATGAGGTCAGTTTTCTGTGTGCTGCGTATTGCTTTCGAAGGAAATGTAAGAGTTCACGGTCCGAGTTAATATCTTGGAGTCGTTCTTGGTGAAGCCTTAGTCCTGTCTCTCCTGTATGGATGCAGAGTAGAACGCGAAGAAGATTGGGCGGTCGGAGGACTACCGGCCCGCTGGTGGAGGAAGGATCCCGGTGTAATGGTAGGGCTCTACCGTTTCCCGTACTCTGATTACTCAAAAGGGTTCTGATAATCCACCCAAATGAATTTCTGACACCGTCTCTTATATTTCGAAAGCCGATGATGCTTTGGTTCCCCTTCTTCGGTATTCCTTTCCGCGCCGTCCCCTGTAGGGAATCTTGGAGCTTCTGCAGAGATCCAGGCTTTATCTCGACAAAATCATCAAATAGCTTAGCGCCACATTGCTTTAAAGGTATTAGCCATGAAGTTTTACGTTTAGCAAGTGAAAATTGACTTACACATGTCCATCTTATTCGAGTTTTGCCGGGGGAGAGCTGTGGTTCGGAACATGGGAGTGGGACCCTATCAAACACTGAATCTAGACAATATGGGAGGGTTTGGGGATATGTAAAAGTTGTGTGCTTCCTCTGTGTCCTATTAGAAGACGGTTCCCTCTCTTGGGGTGTGCCGTCTCCCGGGGGTTCACGTTGGCTATTTAGACTTATCTCCTCTCGTTCAATAGCGTCTGATTTTCCAATTTTCAGTTGCCTCAAAAGTTCGAAGTATTTATTCAAATTCAAAATCCTCCCGCAGTAAGAGCTAACAGTGACTATTAGCGTGCTTAATGCTAGAAGAAAAATAGTTTGAGAAATAATGATCGATATGAACTCGATTAACTTCTCGTTATAGGTTGGTAGGAGTAAATTGAGAGCCCAATTCACTCTATCTTTCGAGGCGACCCATATGATGGCGAAAAGGAATATATTATAGCACATCAAGTCAGTGAACCTCTCGGTCATATTCCCTTTCACCCCCATGATCCACCGTTGGGGGGCCACTGTCCATGACTTTGGGAGAATCGGTTTTCTCTCCAGCCTGTTCTTATCTAACCTCATGTTGATCTTCCTTTCGCAATTTTTAACGTGGGTGATGTGGTGCAAGAGTTCCCGTTGCATATCGTCATTTTCCACGCCGTCAGTGAATCCATGGTAGGGAGCCGACAAATTTCCAACCAGAATATTTTTGGCAATTCCACACCAATATCCCTGTTCTGCCGTTGAGATCTTAGGTCTTTCTCTAATCCACGTGTGAACTAAAGGGTGCATAGAGTATACGTAAAATAGGTTCTCCCCTTGTACCGTGATGAATGATCTCTGTAGAAGGATAGTTATCGCCCGACGAAGACGAATCCGTAGTTCCCTCTCAAAGCCATCTCTATAAAGGCCTTTCCTGTTCCTTAAAACGAGAGGAAGAGGTGTAGATGAAGGTGGGAAAATAAAGTTGATGTACAGGCCTAAAGGAATAGTGAGAGGCTTTTGTAAGCCCTTCATCCAGCCATGATCGAGCTCTTCCGATTTATCTCCTGTTTTTGGCTCGTCTATCGAACCTTTCAAAGCCATATTAAACAGGAAATCAAGGTAGATAGACCCATAGTTTAAGTAGGAAAATACATTGAGGAGCTCGATCGCATCTTTTGAGCTCTGCTCCTTATCAACTTCTAGTGATAAATAGAGCATTTCAAGTGATGTGACAACTCTAATGTAGCCATCATCCGAATAATCTGATCCCATGAGCCTATCGCTCCTCCGAAGCTCTTTTTGACCAAGGATGGGTTTTCTTGCCTGACGTTTAAAAGAAGCTGGGTAATCCTTTAACGTGGAAAAACGATGCTTGACTGTATTGCCGGCAGCGATCAGGGCTAATGGTGAAGAGCCTGTAACTTTAGCTATCTCTTTAGCTGCTTGCTTACTGCCCGTATTAAACGGAATTGGATATGCGGCTGCTTTGAGAATAAGATTGATCGCATCATTTTCTGCCATTCCTTGAAGCTCTAAGTGCCCCTTTCTAGTCGCGCCGTGGGGCATATACACGGGAGATCGGGTAGTCATTAAAACACATCCGTGCAGGCCCTTGGGGAGCGTGTCCTCAAGATTAGTCCCGATGATATTCACATCGTCAACTATCAGGAGCCATGGGACGTTCCGCTGGGCTAGGTACTCCTTGACAGGTATGTTAGGCTCAAGGTCTAGAGACTTTGCAATATCCGAATATCCTTCTGATATTCGCGTCAGTGAGCTACCGTCAATGAAGAAAACGCCCCAGAATCGGTCTCGGAAGTCTTCAGCATATTTCAATGCTAGTTCCGTCTTCCCCAAGCCTCCCATGCCAGAAATTATGCATTCCTTTTGGCCAATGTATGTTTTGTCCTCCAATACAGCGTTAATCGCGGCCTTTTCGGACTCTCGCCCAGTGTAAATATTCGAAGTATGCCTCGGTACTACGAAATGCTCATGAAGAGGGCCCGGAATAGCCTGTTCAGCAGTAATTACGGCTCTTCGTAGCTGAGTTAAGCGATTAGCTACTTATGTCTTTTTATTACAGTAGCTCTAAAGTACCTCAATGCTGCCATCACAAAAGTTAAGATGCGAAATTCTTGTTTTGATTATGGATATACGGTCTCGAAGCGTCGCAATATTGGTGAGAATATCGCCTGGTGTCTTACCATCTGTCGCAACCACACAGGCCAACAGATTAACGACAGAATATAAAAGACGTATCGTCTCTATTCGAACTTGCAGCTCCTCGAATACTTTTGTGCACTCGCCCGTTCCATCGAGCCGTGTGGAAAACGGGGTGAATTCTTGGTCCTCTTTAACAAATCTTAGGCTTGATTCGGACTCTCGAACTACATTCCCGCAGCTCTGGTAAACCTCGTGTAGTCGATGTTCGTTATCTTTCGGAAATTTTATTTTATTTTCCGCTTGGCCATTTAGCGACGTCGCAACCCTGTACAGGTCACTTAACAGCAATGTTAACGACCTTAAGGCTTCGGAACCAGACTTTGGACCGTGCGGTCCCGCTAGAAACTCCCTCACGTTTCTCATATAGTCTAGTAGTTCCGTAAAACTCAGCTCTCGAGAAAAGGAGCGGCTCATCAAGTCGGAGTCAGCCATTCTATGAAGTACTATGTGATAGATATCATAAATAGTAGAATAAAGAACGCACAGGGAAACATGAAGAACAGGGGGTTTGGATTTTGAAGACTTTAAAGTAAATGTCCCCAAATTGGATTTATTGGTAGCCTCACCCTTGTCGCGGGCTGTGCTTGAGGGGGGATTGAGTTGGCAAATGTAGGCTGACTGATGTTGAAATGCATTACCCCATAGTCCCTAGAGATCGATAGGCAACCTGTGGATATCTTGGTCGGCAGTGACGAGATTTTCATTCGTGAATGGTTAGTAGATTGGTAAGATACTGGATACACGTAGCCTGAACTTGTTGCCTTGAATATCTGATGCATACCTACCTGGGTAGGTACTTTGGATACCTATGGAATATACGCTGTCTAGGTGTAAAGAAATCTCCGACGCGGAGTGTCATCCGATCTCTCATCCTATCCTTAACGTGCGTGAGATAGGTAGGTACCTAATATGAGGTATTTGACCTATTATTTGTTCTTATTGGGATGATGGCGACGAAGACGACGACGATAATTTGAGTTTGCTATCGCCAAGGTCCTGAAGTCGTACATAGGTCCCAACGAGGGACCTGACCTAAGGGATTATGCACGGTGAATGGGCGTGGTACCATCGTCTATTATTATAAGCTGCGCCTAGTCGATCGCAAGCTCAAGTGAATTAGGACGATAGCATTCTAGCCGGGCGAATTCTCGCTCAGTTTAGGATACTTTGAGCCATGTATCGTTTGCTCTGTGGATCCGCAGTAAGAATTGTGGCGCACCAACGTGAAAATCCATCGCATTTTTATACGCACGGTTGGTATCGTGACATCGTGACATCGTGACATCAGAATATGAGTTGCAGATGATCTTCATACGGCCTTTACCCCAGACAATCAATTCTCTTTCAGGTCGATATAAATAAGCAACCTTCCTAGCAGGGTTTTTAATCCTGGTGAAGGTCCTTTTACCTACCAGTGCCAGGACATATAACTTCCATCTGCTCTCCCCCACGACATCCTGCAATCGACCCCCCGCGCAGCGAAATCAATCATTCGTCAATCTACTATCCAATCGCAGCACCTCGTCAAGCCAACATCAAATTTACTACTTTCACAGCGATCTGTCGACCATAGCCGCCACAATGCGCTTGTCAACGGCTTTCAAGCTTGTCGCGGTGGCTGTTCCCGTCTTTCTTCAACCCGGGTCGGCATGGTCATTCACGATGTACGGCACTGAAGACTGCAGCAACTCGACAACCTCGGGCGCAGTCGCAGATAGAGTGGAGCGACAAGGCAACGTCGATTGCGACCCAGTCCCGAACGCGGCCCAACATAAATCGGTCCTAGGGGGAGTCCCTGCTGGAAGCGACTGTCGCATCTCCTTCTATCCTGCCAAAGATTGTGGAGGCCGAGTTGCTTTCAGTTTGACACAAGACACCACGTCCTGTCTCTCGGTTGCAGACTTTGTTGCACCGCTTGCGTATTACAGCGCCACGGGTTGCACCGTATGAATTAATTTACTCGATTATGAAGGAGCAGTAACGGCATCGAGGGGGGACGAAGGAGGATGATCGGTGATGATTTCGAGGAAGATACCCCCGTATTTGAGAAAGTTGAGAGGAGGATAAGTCAAGGTCGTGTATTTCATATTTCCCCACGCCTTTACGGACTTAACGAATACAAAGTCTTCTGACTGTAAATTATTCCATACCCCTGATTCCATATATTTCGATCTCCGAGCTTCTGCCACCCCACCATTAAAAAAAGGGGGCTGTCCCTGTAGACCAAGACGAACCTGGCTGGCGCACTCCCTGCCGAACAACACTATAATCTCTGATAACTACTTGATATCAAAAACTTCATTTATAAAAGCTGCATCGATATTCAAAAAGGAATTACAAAAAAAATATCATATTAATATTTATTTAATATCATATTTAATTCTATTTTTCAATAATCTTTTAGAATTTTATTTGGTTATTAAATTTCTTTGAGAAATATAATATATTTGTATATTTCAGTAGTACGTGCGCTAGCTTTTCTGACGTCTTTCTGACGGCTTACTTACACTGCGATTTGACGCGACTGTTATGACCAATAACTGATCCTATAAATTTATAACCAGGAAAACATGGAAGGTAAGAACTCTAACTCTAACTACACGAAAAATAATATTTAAATTGTTTGAATCAAAGTAAGAAATTCGTCAAGTATCCATTCACGCCGTCAATCATGCCCCCGTCAAATGACCTCCACGATGACTGGGCTGCTCGCAGAGCCCAAGAGAAGGCCCGAGAGGTGGGACAACAGCCAGGTATTTCTCTTACTTCGCAGTTCCTAGGCTAACTTTTTGTAACTAGGCCGAAATAAAAGATAAACTAATTATAAAACTTAAAGAAAATGGAGTGCTCTCAGATCAACAGATGAATGCATTTAAACAGCATGTTGTTACGCACGGTCAAAAGCGGCTTGCCGATACCCATCAACAAAGACGATCCTCGCGAATCAGTCGGTCACGGCAACCCGATATAGACTCAACTTTCAACGACGTATCTTTATACTACTTTATTCCCCCAACTATAGACTACTTAAAAGATCACGTTTCCAGCAATCGTTGCATCCAAATTTATGAAGACGTCATCTCAGTTCTTCCGAGAGGCAAAGAAATCCATATAGGTCCAGCCGAAACTAAACGCAATCCCCGTGAAAAGCCTGGGACACCATTCTCCATGTCTAGAGCGGTGAGTCTCGCCCATATCTTACCCTAGAAATACCTATATCCTCAATGCTAATCACTTATCAGGATCCCGAGTCAGTTATGTCTAATCCCGAGATGATTGATGCCCTCGCGACAGCAGCCAACTTGTCGCCAGGGACAGCAATCTCGATTCGTGGTCAAATTGTATGGCACGACTCGATGAACGGCTCCGAGTCGGGAATGCTCCGCCCTAGCACGGGGCTCGTGAGCGGCGGCCGACTGGACCGTAATCATATGCTCGAGGATGTTCCTAATCAGTTCGTCAGAGATCAACTAATGAATTATATCGCTACCGAACTTGAGGACGGCCAGAAAGAACATGCAAAGAAAGCGGTATTTCCTGATCTAAGCCCCGCCGAACGCGAACAATATTCCGATTGGATCATGAAAAAGGTGGAGGAAAGTAGACCCAAGACAGAAGAGGAGATGATTGCACGGATCGTTGGGGAGACGACTGCGAAAACCGTCCACGAAGCAAAACGCGTGTTAGATCAAGCCTACGCCTTAGACAATATGTTCCACGAGGTTGACCTAACTCCCCAACTGGGCTTCGGTACGCGTGATTACGACCGCCTAGGGCTAATCACTCGCTCAGTAGTCCAGCCAGGCCTAAATAAGCTGCCCGTAGAGGAGCGATCGTTAAATCCGGGTACGGATATCGACAAAGACTGCGACCAGATCAGAGCCACGATCGCACGTTTCGTAGACGGGAAAGATTGGACTGCTGATCAGTTCCGCCATGCACTGGGGGGTGTCTCGCGTGCAGATTTGACTACCTTCCTAGTCAAGGATGGTCCTAAGGAGGGGAAAAGGAGCTCGACTTTTCAGTTGGCGTGGGAATTCTTCAAGAGGCGCGAAATCTTGGGCTTGCCTTTGCCAGGGGATTGGGAAGGCGAAGCTGCCCTCCAGGAACGCAATATGAATCGTGCAAGTAAACGACAAAGCACCGATGGACAAGGGAGAACTACAAGAAAGCGCACGAAAAGGACATAGTCAGAAGAAGTGTAAGAGTGATATGTAAAACTAAGGAATATTATAGAATGTAAAGAGGGGGCAAAGCAAAACCAATTTGTATATAGTAAATCGGCCTATAATTTAATTCCCATGGTTAAGCTCGGTAGTTTGGTCTTCCATTTCACGTAGTCGGGGATGAAATCCATACCCACGACCTAAGCTAATAAGTCGAGAACCTAATCCCAAGGGACTCAACACGTTTCGTGAGGTATCTTTTATTGGACAATTTTGCGACAGTTCTTTCATTAGGCGCCCACAGAATGCCTAATAATAAACACAATTCCCGTTTGTCCTATTTCATGTTGTTGAAAGCGCGACAAGTCTACAACCAGAAAACCTGTTGAAATGACCCGTATTGCGTCGTAGACCAGATCGGTTGTTATAACAAAGGAGGGCTTAGGAGTTGAATAAACCCCATCTGTGACACTATTTAAAGATATAAAGGAGCCATAGCAACAATTGATATTGTTTGTTAGGAGCATTGTTTTAAGATTCCCTTTCCTCATCCAACTTCCTTTGAGATGTGATGCAAGCTATGGCATCTGATGTTGATATAATATTTCGATTACTCTGGTGCTCGAGTCTAAATCGGATCCGTAAAACCTGGTCTACATAAGTTCTCACAATTAGAGATACCATCACAAGCAATTCTAAGCCACTATCTACCATCAAATCAGTTTTTTAACCAGCAATATGTCCACCAAGAGTAACACCCGCCCCACGCATAAGTCTCTTCCGGCACTCATCATTCCACGAGGGCGCCGGTCTGAGCCCGAAGAGATTTCGGCAAGCCAGGTGACGAGGTTTCTCAAGTTCTGTGACATGAACAAGAGAGCACCAATCACGCGGCTGCCCGATTTAGCCCTCTTACCCGCTCCCGGAACCCCAGACTCGGGTACAACCTGGAACGGGGACAAGGGGACAGAGCATCAAAGCAATACTTCAAGATACGACGAATCACAAGATCCAGAAACCATCGCGTTCACAGACCGCGAAAGTGTTGACCTGGCCGCACTGCAGGAACAGCTCGCCAAGGTCAAGCTGGAGCACACGGACTTGTACCTCGAGACGTCCATAGAGCCGAATAATAGGGAGATCATGTTGAAGTGTAGGCAGACTAGACTGAAGCGGGAGAAGCTGAATAGTGATATCGCGGAGATCTTCCGAAAAAGGGGGATTCGACGGGATTTTCGACGGGATGCTAATAATATTAAGGGGGTGTCGAATTGGTGAGTTTTTAGATAGGTACCTAGGTAAGCAGCTGAGGGATATGGATTGAAAATTACGGGAAAATAGCGAGCACTGGAATCGGAGTTACTTCACACGTTTAAAATCAATATAATTATAAGCACCTGAATATATTCATTTTATACAGAGGTATTCTGTGGTGTAATAGAGATCATCTAATATATTCTTAATACTTAATGTTAAATATGTAGCCCAAATCTCACCCGCTATTTTGGCATGGAGATGCGAATACCGCATATCCATCCTCAGTTTCACCTGGGTGATCCGGATCCCCCTACTTGTACTGACTCGTACTTTTAGTATGTCACTCGTAGATGTATAATGAGTAAAGGACTACGAATTATGTATCTATATAAAAGATATAGTATGCCTCAAGAATCTTATCGTCGCTAACGGGCTCGGTTTTTGACAGTCACTAACCGTCATGGACTTTCCCCTGATATCAACACTAGAAATGATGAACTGTATTATAAGTTAAGTCCCAATTTACCCTATTTAATTGCCTATCTGTTTCTTCATGCGTTTTCTTATTCAATCACTTAATTTATATCCTCTTAGCCATGATTTACGGTTGGTTCGCAATGGGTGCCGCCTTAATCGGTCTACTATGTTACATAACAGCTAGGCCGTTCCTTACCTGGCGTAGGTAGTCTTCTTTCTGGATTGCGATAATCTTACATCAACTCTCCTGTATTTTATTAATGCTGCCACGATTTTCACAACCAATCAGAGGCCAGACCTATCTATAGCTACTATTGTATCTGTTTCCCTACCCCCTTCTTAGAGTGAGCGTCTGCGCGAACAGGGTACGCAGCTACCTAGTTGTTATGTAGAACAACTATGTAAACGTTGAGAGTAGCGTGTTTAATAAGAAATATAAGCCACTATTGGTACGACATATGAAGCACCGTCTTATAATAATAGGAAGCATTATTTGTATCTAGCGTTGATTGGGTAGGTATCTGAAGGGTAAATGGAATCACTGCTGGGTTTCTGTTATTATTTTATTGTTATGCAATATTGGCTATGGTCATTCATTGCGATCTGTATGGAGGGTTTGAGGTATGTTGAAAATCAACTCTTAACTTGAATTTTGCCTCACCGTGGCTAAAAAGATTAAAAGGTTAAACCATATCTTTTTCAAAAGTTAAAAGAACTTGATATTTACTTACCTACCTACCTACAGGTAGGTACCTATGATTAATAGGTAGTCATATTGAAGGATAAACTAGTCCAGACAGAAAAAGACATTAATTTATAAACAACATTGTTACAGAAAATTGGCAAGTTCTTGAACAATGCTTTTGTTATGCTGTTTCACTCAAGGCAGTGCGGGTGATATGTATATAAAGCTTCATACGTATAATAATTTATCACCTTTCGGAATACGCAGAGCAGAATATTTATAATTAAGACTTCCAAATCCACCAAAAACCGAGCTTTGAGCACATACACTACTAGAAAACTTCAAGTTAAACTCAAAAGTTTAAATATTTAATATTTCGCTTTCCATCGAACATCGCCGTTTACTAGACAAGTTGGATAATCCTCGAAGAAAATAGATTCAATAAACCATATATACAGCATCATGTCGAACCAGAGCCAGCAGCAGGCCCAGAGGCCCAATCTAACGGAACTATTAAGTTATTTCGGTTATCTTCAGCATGAACTCGCCGAGGAGGACGTCGTGCAGACCCTAGCCGACAGAGATATTGAACAACTTACTTTAATGGAGTTTTTGAATGACGTCCCAATCGAGAGCCCCGCGGAAAACACCAAACAGGCCCCAACTGACAAAAGCAAGAAAGCCCCGCGCAGGCTTTCTTTGAATGAGTACCTAGCTCATCTTCGGGGTGAAGACACCGAAGGGTTCGCCGTGCTGAACTTGCCCCAAAGAGATCCGGGTGAACCTAGTTTAGCTGAGTTTCTCAGTTATCTCCGGGATAAGCACTCTGAAGGGAACACTGAGGAGGCCCTACCCGATGTATACCAGGACACCCGACATGAGCCTGATTTAGTCCAATTCCCGGAATTTGATAATGATGTATTTGAAAGGGGCTCAATATCAAGTATAGATGATAAAGACCCAGAAGAAATTACCTTATCGGAATTCCTGTGCTACCTCCAAGGTGAAGTTGGGGTATCGCCCTTCCCATCACGGGCAAGCTCGCCGGCGAAGAACGAGAAGGCTCCCCGCCGGAAATTATCCTATGAACTTGGCCCGGAAGGTCTTTCTGTGCCGTCAAGCCCAGCCCCGCCAGTATTGGTAAGAGGCAACCAATACGAAAGCGTTAGTGACAGCGGGAGTATCCGGAGTATTCCGGATACCCTAGGGGAAATGTCACGTCCACAGACACCCCTTAACAGAAGGTGTGCTGTTCGCCGGCGGCAGACAGCGCCTCATACGAACGGGAGATCAAAGCCCGACACTAACCAACTCCCGGAGGCTTACACTTCGTTCCCGTTTCCAGAGCCGTCTCCGCCACATTCACCCGCAGCGGAGGAGCTTCATAATGCCTGGTTGGGGATGCAAAGGCCAACCCGAGCGAGTAGTTTACCGTCTCGCTTACGAACTGCCTCTAAGAGTTCCGCGAACTCGAGGTAGCCGGTGACTCCGGACTAATGGGGAAGCAGCGGGAAAAAAAAGAAAAAAAAGGAGAAAACCCAAAAAATTTTCTATTTCAAAAGTTTGGGTCAATTATTACGGGAGTAATGGGGTAGGTGAGTTTCATGCTGTTTACCGCTAATACTCTTGGAATTAGGGGTACGGGGTTAGTATCACAAACAACCGTTTTCTGTTTTCTGTTTTCTGTTTTGTTTCCAGATCAAAAGTGCAATGTTTTCTACGCCCGTAATGTTTCCATTTACGAGATACCAGATCCCTCCGCGAAACCCGGGAGCCACGGTCTCACGAAGCGAATCGCGGCTTTGGGCTAGCTCGGTCTAGTTAAAAGGTTGACCGATGCTGTGCCACCGAAACTGTCGGCTTGAGGGTCTCGGGCCGTGTTTGACGGATACGTCGATGGGAATACTGGGAATACGTATCCTAGTTTGATCTGTGTGGGAGGACTCTAGGAGGGGTCTTGGTACTTGGCGAGTGCGGACGATTTATATTTTAACAACTTCTTTTTTTATTTTTAGACGGACACGGAGTCTGTGCTCTTTTAGAATATCAGTAATCAGTATTTAGGTAGGCAATGAGAGACGATAAATAGAGCTATGTGATTCTCCCTTTGTTTGGTGTATAAAAGACCCTTTTTTTATGGAATCACCGTGGTAAAGGCTGAGAAAAAATATATAAATGGTGATTCTAGTGCCACCTTTTACTTATTATAATACGTTTGGCTATGAGCTCGTAGTGCGTTGCTGTATGGGGGCATATGTAGGTAAGTATGTTTGACTTCTCGGGTACTGCCGATACTATGCGCCAGTTGGATGAAGATTAGCACCCAGTAGCGCAATGAATGTTTGCTTCTCGTATGAGATTGGATTACTAGACGACTAGCGACCTAACACTGCCATGTAGGCTCGGAGGCCTGAGCGCCCTATCATGCAATAATGACGTCTTAACCGTCACCTTGTAGGGATTGCTTTTAGGATTTGAGTTCCTTGGGATTGGTAGTCGGTAGTAGGCTTAACAATGTGTAGGATGAATTGCTTACGGCCTTTTGCGCAAATTATAGCATCTATGATCGCCGACTAGATTGATAAGGACGACGATGTGGTTGATCTATGTAGTATGGTTATGATTCCGTGACAGACAATAGCTGAGACTATTCCCAACGAAACGGGTAGTTGATGGAGATCGACAGGGATATGGGTCGTAAAGCTGAGAGCTGAAATAACAGACAAAGGGCTCGTAGACGCTGCCCCACATGGCTATAGGTGATGTTACGAAATACAAGATTGTCGAGTGACAGCATATGAAACCGATGTCATATCAAGAGCTGCTTGTTCCCGGAATAGCGGTGCAGAGCTTGGTATACGCTGTGGACGGGTGTCACAGCGTCACAACTGTCAAACAACAATATGTGTTATCAGATCTGAAAGACAACGGACCTGTCATATGCAAGGCTAGGGTTGCTTCTGGTCATACAAAGCACATGTATGCAGGTATGCGCTGCATTCATGCGAGGAAGCAAGAGGATCTTTGGACGATGTTTCGAGATTCCTGCAGTCATCAAAATTCGAGCACGGGACTAGTAACGCTGAAAAGGCGAGCGGTGCCCCGACACACTGGTATTGGGTACGCATTAGAGAATCGATTCGCTACCCAACGGCGTTTCTGCATTGGCGGTTGGCATTGCAGCACTAAAGCACATGCAGCCCTGTCTCCCGCTCAATGAACTACTTAGACTAACTGACAATGGGCATGGTCACGATGGTCAAGAGGACGGTTACAATTCTAAAATACTCCGAAACCCCAGAAGCACCGGGAACTAGCGCGCTAAATAAGTACGCCTTGGTCTATTCCCACGAATGAAAGTCATCTGGGGTGATCATAGCGCATGTGAGCTTTGTAGTTCCTTGGCGTGTGCTTGGTGATGCAGCTTTATTGTTAGTTAGTAGTTCATCCCGGGAGTTTGGAGCCCTAAGTAATGGAGTAAGGGTTATGTATATCATATCCAATATCGAATGTCTCGTAACTAAAAGTAGAAACAGAAGGGAGAAAGACTGTGATGGAATTTTCCCCCTTCCTTTAGAATCAAGCGAATGGTAAACGATACGATAAAGGTAGTTTACGATTGGTAGTAGAAATAAAATCCTTGCTGTTGCTCATCTTGACTTGATCGCCTTTCTTGGCGGATCGTGGGTCCGTGGTAACCCAAGCTCAGAACAGGGCGGACGAACGGACTTCGCAAACATGTGGTAGGCCTAGCATAGGGTTGAGGATTTGTCGTCGCCTAGTCTGGACTCCTGGTCGCTTGGTCCGTACCCAGGTACGTAATGTACTCGCGGGAACTCGTTGGTATGTACTATGTAGATCGCAGAGATAGATTTCCACGTGTCGAATCTGGCGACACACAGGGTTCGACAATTCGATACGGCATGCCAATCTAACAGCTTCAACCTAACCTAATAAGTAGCAGTAAATCGCATCCGTTGTGCACATAATAGCGCCGACGTAAAGCTCAACCCCGCAAAGTAGGCAGTCAACCCATGTTGGCATGGAACCGTTAGCTTCTTGTCGTTCTTCATATAACTAAGGCACGCTAGATTGTATCCGTACGAATGTGCGTGCGCAATACCTGCCGTGGATATCTGGATATGTAGATTATACGCACGATCCCGTAGTAGAATACTATTCGCAGCTGGGGCCAAATCTTGGCTATGCTTACTGCATTGACGATGGATAACGGCTCGCACGGTGGCGGCGAACCAGAAGTTGACTCTTCCTCCTCCCGGGCGACAGCAAATCTGGTAACCTAGAGAAATACGCAGATATGGTATCTCTTTAGTGAATGTTTCACCAACTGGATACTTTTGGGTTTCTTAGAAAATGGGTGGCTGAAGTTGGATGGGATGACATGGTTTATCGTCTAAAGAGTCTCCCCTTTTTGTACCTAATAATGCTTTTGTATGTAATGGCCTTATGGTGAATGTATGGTATGATAGAAATACCTTGGATCGTTATATCTTGTACATAATTGCCATGCGTTCACGTACCATGACGTCTCTAAGCGCCCATTTTTAATAATACGCATGCGTTGAAACAAAACAAGACAGCTGCGGGTTGCCTTGTTTTCGAGATGCCAAATTAGAAAATGCGACATTGCCGCCCGCTTCGAGAGGGATGAGCATCAAAATTTTTTTTTTTTTTTTTCATTCGCGATGCTTCATGCACAACATACCACCCTAGGTATCAAGTAGGCAATTTTAGGCAAATGGGAATTGTCTGATCTGATTCGTACGAGACGGGAATTTTGTTTCGAGCAGAGACCGACGGTCATCCTTTTTTCACCATTTGTATCTTGTTGGTGAGCGCTTCATAAATTGCATTATCTCGATAATTCGCAGGTTCAAGTTACGTTGAGTTACGTGGAGTCGGAGAGTTTGAGCCGGCAACCTTTTCTCATTAGTTTGGTAGAACCTTGGAACCCTCCAGGACTTTTAGTTCTTTACCCCTGGCTACCCCTGGCAGGTTAGGCCTTTATTGGTTGGCCAATGGACGATGTTCCTGGATAAGTGGAGAGGCACAGAATTATGGAGGGAATTTATTCCAAAGAGAAGAAGGTACTACATACCTATGTACTTAATGTATCAGTATGAAGTAGAGTGTGATGGAATCGACGAGATAGGTACTTGATAAAGTTTAGACCATAAAGGCTTGAATATACCCTAGTACAAATATAGTAGCGTGCACTCCTGCTGTGTAGATCTACGTAGGTAGGTAGTAGTGTATGTGCCTCCCACGTAGCTACTTTAGATAGGTACCTATTTAATCATCGCCAGCCCGGTGATCCTATTGAAGGAACGTTGAACATTAGAAACGGATCGTTCATAAACTCAAATAATGGAACTTTTAATCCTGGGTCTTCTTAACTTCGTTTCGAAAGGGCATAATGATACGAGCTACGGTTAATAAAACCTTTCCATAATGGATTAGTCGTCTTATTGTCTATTATATCATGCCACGGTAAACTTTATTCGGGGTGACCGACGTACGCAGAACGCGCTTCTTTATTTACATTAGTCCCTGCTTATGTTTCATATCAACTCTGTACCTGTGCCGTAAAGCTTGTTGATCATCACGAGGCGTTTCATGGAATAAATGCATTGATATCTGCACGAGCCATAGCTTCCTAGCTAGACATCCGGATATCTAAGGATCTCAATCATCTCCACTATATATGTATTATAGCATCCAGGGCGTCCTGACCTAATCCTTTAGATCGATTCCTATAATTTATTACCCGCGACGAAGGTTTGGGGGTGACTGTTTTGTACTATGCCTTGTTGAGAAGTTATCGGGATGATGATACGTTTGGTCGGATTATTCGCAAACGGAATGCTACGGCTTTCGTTATTACCATTAGTACCATTAAGATATAAACTTATAAGCAGGGTTTGAAAATGATGTTGGTATTACCAGGTATTTAACGTATGTTTAGCAGCGCCCTCGCGGAGTACCTACTTCATATGGTTTAAATGATAACGATAAAAAAAGGTACGCTACTGCAACCTGTTCCGGACAATGTCCACTCGTAGTGGCCTCCCCCACCTTCTTATTTTCCGCTTACAATCAAATTGAAAAACAGCACTTGTAATGAATAGGTCTATGTATTGTAGGTACCTACTTAGGGTACATATATACCTAGGCTAAGGTATATACATAGGTAGTATGTAAGTACATGTGTAGGTACATATACATATTCTATTGATGAAGAAGAAGTTTTTAAAAATAAACTTAGTTATTAATTACGGTAACTTATAAACTTACCTATGGATTTGAATTTGTGTGACTGCTAGACCGCTAGACAGAAAACAGTCCATCCCTGATAAGTAGCGACCGGCATTGACATGCACAAATACGGTACAGTACACACCATCTCGACTTTACTTCACTTTTTCATTCGCTTAGGGAGGGTGGGAGTCGAGGCTGCACACCTTACTTGACTTTGGGTAGCTGACTGACAACCTCTACTTTTTGACTTGAAATTGCGAATAAGTCATAATTCAACCTATTGTTCAATCAATTAATTCGTTCGAATGATGCTTGCCTCTTACCTCATGTACTTATTGTAATTGTATCTTATAGCGTATCACTTCCCCCTTTATAGCTATTATACCATTAGTGTTACCTAAACCCACGTCGCTTCCGGATTAATCGATAGCGTCAAGCCTTTCCTTCTGTTTTTGTACATGCAGCCGACTATCTAACCGAATTATCATATTTTTTATTTTATTATCAACGTGGCTGTGGTACCTTCTCTTACTTACCTTATAGGTAGTAGTGAAATGTACCTACTACAACATTTACATTCGCCCATTTATCCCGTTATGTTACATAGACTTTGAGAGTCCCCCCAAAAAAGTGTTTCCCACTCATCCACCATCCCGCAGTTATCCAGACAGGACTTTCCCACCCCTTTATTATTGTACACCACACAAATCATACACCCCGACCATCTTGCGCCCTGTCGCAGCCCAGTCTTTGAACGCCGACCCCTCTCTCACCTTCTTCGTCTTAGTCAATTTCCAACCAATTCCGTGCAACATTTAGCACGACTTCTTGAGGACCTTATGTCTTGAGACTTATTCGCGTGTACGACTTGATTCTACCAATTCTGCGGCTAGTTCTGTCGCAGCGCAATTCAGCGCAGCCCTTTCGTCACCCGTCCAAACCTGCCCTACGTTGTCAGACCATCATTACCCATACCGACCGAGAAAATCGTCGATATAATTTGGGTCAAGAAACTTATCACGATACCCGCTCTTCCTCCTCCTAATTGGTCGTAGGCAACAAGGCTCTCTCCCCATTGTCACTTATTTAGTCGCGGTCGACTCTTGGTTCTAGGCGTATATTTGTACGCACCTGTTAACCTCGTTGATCTATTAACACAGCAATCAAAACGGTCCTATCTCCCTTGCGGGAATCCGAATCAACTACCCGAACATTCAACGGATTGAAACCCTTCCGTTTTAACCACGTTGAATTTGGCCCTCGCTGGTCCGTTGTGCCTCCCTTGACCCTCGATTTATCCCACGCTTTGATAAATTAATTCACGCCGAAATAAATCGATCGTAGATCAAACAATTCAACATAGAGCTCCTATTACGCGATTAATGAGACGCATTTCCGACCGTTTTCGCCGTTACGTTTTGTAGAATATATCTATCGAACCTTGACAGATTGTAAATATATAACGGCGTCGATTCGATACCAAGCTGTCCGAGTGCGCAGGTGAAACATTTGGTATTTTGGAATGATCGCAATTCGCCATTGTGCTTAGTTTGCTACGTTATTGTTAGCAAGCGGCATCAAGGCCATCGAACGATCGAAACAGCGTCGTTATTTTTCGAATATGTCAGTCATGTTACAAACACCTTCTAGGGCATCGACGGCCTCGTCTTCCTCATTTCAACCTATCTCGCGTCAAAATACTATGTCTTCCTATGAGGGCTCGCGCTCGGCGCGACAGTCTAAGCGAATGTCTATGTCAGCTCTCTACTTATCAATGTCAGCAAACGAGTCTGATTTAGAAATTGAAGATGACCTCGCAAAAGGTGAGAGACAGCATTAATTCTGGCTGGGCGGAATTTTGTTGATACTAATCGTTATCTATAGCTCAGAAAATTCTGCGTGAGTTAAAGTCGAAAATCTCATCGCAATCGAAGAAGAACTTTGTTCTTGAAAAGGATGTTCGATATCTCGACTCCCGAATTGCTTTACTTATCCAAAATCGAATGGCATTAGAAGAGGTTTGTCAAATGTCTGATTCAGAGTAATAAGAATTCTTTATACTAAGTAAAAACCTAGCAAAACGAAGTGGCCAGCCATCTCGAAGACGCGACCGAATTACAAGAAGGCGCATTTCCTAACGACGACAAAACGCAGAAATATGGTAACCTTTTGTTTTTACTACAATCCGAGCCCAGACACATCGCACATCTATGCAGATTGGTGTCTATGTCCGAGATAGACTCGCTATTGCAGACGGTTATGTTCACTATATACGGAAATCAGTACGAGAGTCGAGAAGAGCACCTCCTCTTGACTATGTTTCAGGTAATTCTTACGGTATTCTTTGTGTAAAAGTGATGTACTGATTATTGACTACGTCTAGTCTGTCCTTACCTACCAATTCGATACAACTCCCGAATACTCGTCGCTTCTCCGAGCCAATACGCCGGTTTCTCGTATGATGACCACCTACACTAGGCGTGGGCCCGGACAGAGCTTCTTGCGATCGGTATTGGCAGACAGAATTAACAGCCTGATCGAGTTGACAGATTTAGATCTTGAGATTAATCCTCTGAAAGTCTATGAGCGCATGTGTCAACAGATCGAAGAGGATACTGGTAGCCTCCCGCCGTCACTTCCTAGGGGTATCACTGGCGAGCAAGCAGCCGAAAATCCTCAGGTACAGAAAATTATAGAGCCACGTCTGACAATGTTAACGGAAATTGCGAATGGCTTCCTACAGACGATTATCGATGGACTTGATGAGGCTCCGTATGGAATCCGATGGATATGCAAACAGATTCGGAGTCTGACAAAACGAAAGTATCCTGATGCGAACGACCAAGTCATCTGCACGTTAATCGGTGGTTTCTTTTTCCTCCGATTCATCAACCCTGCTATCGTTACACCAAAATCATACATGCTGATTGATGGAGTACCGTCTGATCGGCCACGCCGAACTCTCACACTGGTCGCGAAGATGCTGCAAAATCTGGCTAATAAACCATCGTATGCCAAAGAGCCGTACATGGCCAAATTGCAGCCATTCATTCAACAGAACAAAGACCGCGTAAATAAATTTATGTTGGACCTTTGTGAAGTCCAGGATTTTTATGAGAGTCTGGAGATGGATAATTACGTAGCATTGTCGAAGAAGGATCTCGAGCTTTCTATTACGCTAAACGAGATTTACGCAATGCACTCCTTGATCGAAAAACATAGTGGAGAGCTCTGTAAGGACGAGAACTCACACTTATCTCAGATTATATCAGAATTAGGCCACGCACCCGCACAAGTGCCCCGAAAGGAAAATAGGGCTATCAACCTTCCCCTATTTAGTCGATGGGAGACAGCCATAGACGACTTGACCGCCGCTCTTGACATTACACAGGAAGAAGTCTATTTTATGGAAGCCAAGTCCATTTTCGTTCAAGTAATGCGTTCTATTCCGGCCACCAGCTCAGTCGCCCGAAGACCCCTTCGCCTGGAAAGAATTGCGGATGCGGCGGCTACGTCAAGAAATGACGCGGTCATGGTTCGAAAAGGTATACGTGCCATGGAACTACTTAGTCAACTCCAAGAGATGAAAGTCATTGATAAGTCCGACCAGTTTGGTTTATTGAGGGATGAAGTCGAGCAGGAGTTGCAGCACCTCGGCTCCCTAAAAGATGGTGTTATTGCCGAGACAGCTAAGCTGGAAGAAGTGTACAAGACGATTAGGGATCACAATTCTTACCTTGTCGGGCAACTAGAGACGTACAAAAGTTATCTCCACAACGTGCGAAGTCAATCCGAAGGCACAAGACGAAAGCAACAGAAACAGCAGGTTCTTGGTCCATACAAGTTTACTCACCAACAACTCGAGAAAGAAGGTGTCATACAAAAGAGTAACGTTCCCGACAATAGGAGAGCTAACATCTACTTCAATTTTACAAGTCCTCTACCGGGGACCTTTGTCATTTCGCTACACTATAAAGGTTAGTTGTGGCAGCTGCAACTCGTTTCTTTTCCCTTCTAATTGATACTTAGGGCGTAATCGTGGTCTATTGGAACTTGACCTGAAGCTCGATGACTTGTTAGAGATGCAAAAGGACAACCAGGATGATTTAGATCTGGAATACGTGCAATTCAACGTCACAAAGGTATTAGCCTTGTTAAACAAGCGCTTTGCCAGGAAGAAGGGCTGGTGATTATCGAGTGCCACGTCTGGGTGAATGCCCCTAGCAATATCGGGCGTATTCACGCTATCAACTTGCAGCACGTTTGTTTACAGGACCTGGCGCGGCGTTCATGGCTCATTACGACTTGATACCATTTTTTTTTTTACTATATCAGTGTTGCACCCGCCCCAGACAGGACCTGCGACTCACCATCCTTAGCACGACCCCCGGGGCGTCGGTTATGAAAACTTAATACTAATAGGCCATTTCAAGCCAACTGATGAAGGCCTACATTCCTAAGTCGTGGTAGCCATGCCACTACGAGCGACGACTTTGGTTGCAATTCCAATCGCAAGAGTACATGCCGCATATGTCAACACTACTAAGAACGTATAGTTCCTAAAATTTCCGTTATACCTTACCGTTGAAATGGTTTATCCAACGCGAAA
Organism: Daldinia sp. FL1419; assembly: GCA_025201765.1. Lineage (NCBI taxonomy): Eukaryota > Fungi > Ascomycota > Sordariomycetes > Xylariales > Hypoxylaceae > Daldinia > Daldinia sp. FL1419. The sequence continues at coordinate 40,423 of MU623415.1, forward strand.
TGATTACCTAGTTTATGGAGTTTCCAAAAGAGTAATCGTCGGTCTCCCTTTTTGGGAGTTGGTGGGAATAGGCACCGGGGGAGTGATTTTAATGTTGCCGTATCGTTGGAATCGAGATGGGAAGATGTGATGGGCGTTGATATCCAGGTTGCCGAGTGTTATTATCGAACGAAGGGTGTGGGGGATTATCCCTCAAATTTACGTTGCTTGGCTGTTATTGATTCGGCTGGTCCGGCGGCTATTGCGTATGCTATTTTCAAAACGTCTTTCCTCGAGCTCTCTATGCAGGGATCGTAGATCAATGTAGCATTTAGTTTTGGGGGCTTGATATACATATATGAATTGAAGGGCCTGGAAGATCAAGTCTAACTGATATGAGGGATGTATGTGGCAATGCAACTTGGGGGTTGAAATGACACTGGAAGTGTGGCATGTAACTGACAGAACGTCAAACACGGAGAGGCCTACATTGCCGGAATTCAAAGATAGCTGAGGTCTATATATTGTATTAATAACATTCCCTCCCCCAACATTCTCTCTGTCATCAGTTTTCCCCCTACTTATTGAACGGGAACTATTAATCTATCAACGTCGGGTCCCCATCCGTCGTTTATGCCCTCAATAACTATCTCGTTTGTACTGCCAGACTTAAGATCAACGTGCAGTGTGCTACTAGACACGCTGCTGCCTGTCGGTAAGAATGCTAATTTTTGTGCTGCGCCGCCGTTGACTCGCACATTGGCATACCGCGCCGAGCTATCCCCGTTTACATAACGTATGCGCACGGTAGTGCGCGCATTCGTGTCGCTGCGTACGTTTCCGAAAGTCACGGTGCCCTTGTCCGGACCGCCCACGTAGCCCGCTGCCGTCTTACCCGAGCAGCTGTTGCAGCTAACGTCGCGGGCTTTACCACCGTATACGGCAGCCTCGCCCTCATATGCGGTTTCGGAGGGCTTCGCTTTCGACGCCGAGGACGATGTTGAGGATAAGTCGGGGACCCAGGATTCGGCGTTGGCCATGGTTACGGTGGACCCGCTGATGCTTAGGGGTAGCCAGACGTATGTTGATGCCATTAAATTATTGCTTACCCATCGGTCGCCAAAGTAGATTGCGGCGTTGCTGCCGACTGGTAAGACGTAGTTTGTCTGAGAAGTGTAGGTTTTGCTTCCCGAGTCGGCGAACGTTTTCCACCCGCTCCACCCGGAACTGAGAGATGTAGAAGTGCTGTATACATTGTCGTTAGGGTCCCAGCCGGTAAGCTTGGAGCCAAACATGTAATAACGTCCGTTTAGCTTAAGCAGAGCCGGGGCTTCGATGCTGTCTGACCATAAGTACGTGCTACCTGCTACGCTAAGGTAATCATCGGAGAGCTTCATAATACGCAGGCCATTCTGGCGGTCTTCGGAGAGCAAGTAACCGGTGCCGTCATCGTCGACGAATAGACCCATGTCACGGCTCTGGTGGTTCAGTGGCTGGTACGATTTAACGTACGTGTACTTGCCGCAGACGGAATCGCCAGTGGCCACGCCAACCTTGGCCTCGCCGTAGTTGGATGAGTCGATGTGCATGTACAGCACGTACTTGCCCGTCTTGGCGTTATATACGACTTTAGGCCGCTCTACGACCCGGTTCGGGCCTAAGTCGCCGCTGGAGGTACGCGAGAGCAACGCGCCGACATAGGTCCATTGCACCAGATCGGTGGAAGAATAGCAGTTGACGTTCTGGAACGCGCTGCCCCCTGTCTTGTCTTCGCCGATTAGGTAGTATGTCGAGTTCACCTCGATCACACCAGCTCCATGGGCTTGTAGGTGCTCGTTGTTGGACTATACGGCGTTATATTAGCGGCTGAGTGCTTATACAACGGGTTGTGTTCATTGTGGAGATTAGTGTGGAGACGAGGTCGAGGTGGAAAAGGGGTTGGCAGGGGGAAAATAGGGGGGAATAAGGGGTTATGCTACGGCGAAAGATATTTTAAGATTGAAAGTGTCGCACCGTAGTCCAAGTAGCGCCGGGTACGACTTGCAAACTCGCCTCGGCGAGCGACGACAAAGTCGCAAGGAGTAAAGCTCGGAGGCAATGCATGTTGAGGCAAGATAGGCGGCTAGGTTCGCGTTGTCAGATGCAACCAGCCGAAGTTGTGCATGCGGGATCGACATGCAAATTTGAACGAGCGTGCAACAACATCTATCCTACGACGCACCGGCGAGCTGTCCTGTTCATATAATGCGCGAGAACCAGGGAGGTAAAGCTCTCACCCGCTGTGGGGAAGCAATATGGATATCCGGATTTCTGGGGTAAGATCTCCCGCGGGTAATAGATTGAAATACGAGTCGAGACCCGCGGCGAGGAGGGATCGAAGCGCGCCATAGAGGGCGTGAGCCCACCACCTACGCGGCCGGTTTATTTTGGGGTCGGATGCATATCCGCAGGCAAAGCTTTTCCTCGTTCAGGAACAGCACCGATGCTACGTTGAGGGCCTCCCTGTTATTAACGTGCCATTCTGCCACTGTTCGTGTTTATTGATGCGTAAATATTTATACGCTAATGAACCCGGCTTTGAGGTCTTCCCCTATAATCTCGCTGCCGTGCCGGCTATAGGAGCGGCTAAAGTTTGGTTTGTTTGTTTTTCGGTCCTGCAGGTTTTTGGCAGGGCGGCCGGGTCCCCGTTGACTCTCTATAGGATCGGATCATACCCTATATGTCAGTTGATAGACGAACTCAATGCCAAGATGTGATCACTGCATACCAAGTCCCATTGTTTATGCAAGAAGGTCGTATTCAGGTCAAAAACTTGAAATTTGTCGGTATCGTCTCGATTGATCTCCTTAAGTTCTTGTTGGAGTTCTAAGTAATCATACACTCTTATAGCACTATAGTTTCTGTATAGTACAATTTGATGTAAGACATTAAAATACCTTCTGACCTATCCAAACATCTCCCTTGCAGGCAGTGCACAGCAAAGAGTATGGAGTTCCTGAAGAATATCTGGTATAAAGCATAAAGGGTATGCACCGGAAAATTACATTCCACCATTGAGACTTCAGAGTGATATCCACATAAGCCCACGAATCCCGCAAAGAGCCTTTATTATTACTATAATTAATCTTAAAAGAGTTAAAATTATAAATATACAGCACAAATTAATTTCATTAACATACCACAATTCATATCATGATAATCCTAGTGACTGTAGTATAGCATAGCAGCGTCTTCCGTCTTACTCTATACAAGATATACTTGAATAGTATTTAAAGTCATCCGGTTTCGCTACATCACTCTCAAGGTTGCTTTTATTATCGTGGAGATCAAATACCTAGATTATCTCTGAGATATGATGGCTACCTACAGTTTACGAAGGCACTAACAAAGTTAAGCATAGAAGAGTTAAGTAACATCTCAAGGGGTCTCTTTCCAAGTTAGCTATTTTTTAACTTTGCTTATTTGCTGTATTAAAACATTCGAGTTATATTTTGCTCTTTTGAAAATGGAATCCTTCAACGTTAACTGACAAAAAACCATCAAGCAATAGCAGTGGGGAAAAGAGCATATAAAATGCTTCATTGGTAAACCCTTCTGATCGTAGTGGAAGAGGACTTGTTGGCTAAGAACCAACTACGGATACGCTGTACGCTGCCTAGATGTGCATTAACTAAGACCGATTCACCAGTGTAAAGACTGACTATAACTAGGAGTATTCTGCTAAGTATTAATCATATTAATATGATTCTGCGAGTGATGCACTAGTGGTTAAATCTATAGGAAATAAGGAGTTGTTACCTTTTTTTCTAGTCACGAAAGAGAATCCCAATCCATAGACACCTACCCACCTCCCTACGAATTGGATCTCGTTGCCTGTTATTACTTCTAGTTTGGCTATCGCCTGAGTTTGCTACGGGGAAATGGCAGGTAATGTAGATCGCAGGCGATGGATGTAATCTGACTACAACATCAAATGAAGCTTTTTTTTTTTTTGGGTTGCCAACAGAAGACAGTCCAATTCATCTCTACTCATGACTTGACGGGCGCGGGAAGGAGATCACTATCCACTATCATGATACGGTTATTATTCCATGTCCTTTTAAGATTATCCTAAGCGAATGGATTAGGTATATCTCATATGCAGCTGTTATTTTTGTTTCCATCTATAATACGTGATTATCAACCAGTATCATTCCAATATTCACAACACCTGCAGTATTTGATGGTCAATAAGCAAATACTTAACAAACTGCATGTGATCCGATTTCTCAATAAGTGACATGTCAATGTGTAATATAGACGAGCATAGTTGGCCGTGTACAGATTATGATGTAGGTAGGCTGCGGCTTGACTTCAATTCCTCGCATGACTGGCTACACACAGGTGTAGGCAACGCGAATCAACCTGATTAGATTATAATTATCAAAATAAAGAAAAATTGGTTTCCTGCAGACAGTGGCATGCTCATCCGCCATATATTTATTTCTAATGCTCTCCTCTATCCAAAGAAGCAAAGCCCTGGTTACTCTACCTTACCATGCAATATTATGGATTCATCCGTGTTTGCTGTTAGCTGCACTATCTTCGCCATCAGCCGGGTTGCGTTTGGGCTACGTCTCCACTCCAGGATTTTGACGAAAGCCCTTGGTTGGGATGATGGATTCATTCTCGTTGCCGGTGCTTTAGAGATTGCGTTATTCGCACTCTCGATCTATCGTACGTCTGAGTCCTTGCCTCGGCTGTTTTGCTGCGGAGTACTATAGCTTGAGATATAACTGCTGAAGAGGTCTCAATAAAACCATCCTCTAATATTTCTGATCCCTATATTCAGCTTACAGCCGTTATTACCGTCTTCCTTAGCTCCGGCTCCTAGTGTAGGAAGAATTCTGCTGCCAAGTCTTTAGACTGTATCCGGGGCTACGCTAAGAACAGGGTATTAATATTATCACTTCTTGAAGCAATGACCCTGCCGGAATTCGAAACACAAGACGAGATAGTGATACTTAACCTAATAACTCAGTGCCAAATATTAATGCATAAATTCCAACTGCCTATTCTAAGGGGATTCGATGCTTTTACTCCCTATCATCCTCACGCAAAGGGGCATTTTTGACTAAAAGGTACGATACGTTGGTTGCCTGGCTGTCATCCCGACTTCACTCCAAGATAACACTAATCTAAGAGAAGTTAGGAGACTGATGTAAATAACCCACTCCGTGAGCCTTAATGATTCCATCCCCTTTAGGTAAGCGTGTTACTTGGTTCCTACCGTCCGTAACCCGAGTTGCTGAACCGAACCAAGTCCGAAATCCCGGGACTACTATCTCTTCGAATTTATACTAATTCTTGGCTTACATGTCAGGGCGTAATATCAGGATGATAAGGAAAAAACGCGTTGTTGCGACTGCTGTTACCAAAAGGAACACGAGGTTGATGCAACCGCCAGGGATTTTCCTATATCTGAATTGGCTTTAGATAAGCTCTAAGATCTATGGCCTCGGTACGATACCGAGACAATCTACGGTTGCTATATCATTTTGTGTTGGATCCCATGAACCGAACGGACGATATACGATATTCGGATCGGAATAGTCCCACTATTGCCTGAATCGAAAAAGCTATAAGGAGCTGATTAATGATCTCTAGATCGATCTGTGCCGTAATGGTAAATGCGGATTCAGATATGACACGAAGAGACGTGTTGAAATTTATAATATAGTTGTGCTCAAGATAATGATATAATCGCCACTGTCGTAAACCCTACCTCATAACTTACCAATCTCACTAACGGACCTTGACCCTTGTCTTATAATATTTGAACCTCACGTGGTAGTTCAATGCACCCCTGATGCAAGGGTCATCCCGATTTAGTCTCCCTTTAGAGCTACGCTACTACATAGTACTTGGGTAGCATGGAATGAAACCTGCTTCTTTCTGAAGGCCATGCACTACTAGTGGGCGGTTATATCTGAAAGCGTATCGTGTCCCCTTAGTCGCCAATCCAAGAACGGAAAACCCCCCCATTCATCAACCAGGCAGACCAATAAGAACGATCATGCCGGCACATTTATAACGCTAAGCTTTTTTCCAGTATGCTGGACTTCGAGAAGCACTAATACGCTTAAAATGGATCCAGTCGTTCCGAGTCCACAATGTCAGGCAAGAAGTCTGGAGAACTTACCACGCCATGCAACGGTCTCGGCGCTGAGGCGGCATTCGCTGAGCAAGCTGAATCCAAAATCAGGCGATGACAACAATTCCTGAATCCTGATAAACCACCCGGTTGAACGGGTCGAGTGGGACTACCTTTACTTTCCTTGCTACGCCGCAAATCTCATATCGCTTCCCCATTAACTACGGCAACAATTATAACAAGGATATTAACCTAGATTCTTTCATAATATACACTAACACGGACTTCTGAGATTCTATACAATTTGTCTTATGGGGACAGCGTTCAAGTGAGAATTGGACAACAGTCCGGCGGTTCTAAGGCCATTATACGATCAAAACGCGACACTAGTTGCGATGCGCAGGGTCACATCTTCGGCAACTACCACCAGTAGTTGGCGGAGCAGAGACGCTACGTTGCCGATAGGTAGCAGAACGATGTCTACCAGTAGCTGGACTACAGCGAGCGTCTCGGACGTTGGAAGCAATGAGGGTCTGTTCTTTACCTCGCTCAATCCACTTGCGCCTATCACGGTTGTAATGCTACACGTCTTGTTGAGCTCTCATCTTGAGTGGCAACATTGTTGGCCCAAGCTCTCCGAGTACCACCTTCTCATACCCGATTTACCGCAACACTCTCGCTCACGCCATATTGGACCTTTCTCTTTCGCTTTGGCGGCCGATCTCGTAGCGCAAATAATCCGAGACCATGCTCACGATGGAAGGGCACATCTCGTTGGACTGTCGACGGGAGGATTTGTGGCAATGGAAATAATAAAACGACATCCAGACGTCGTTTTAAGCGCTTTCTTATCAGGCGCCACGCCGGTTAACGATTTATGGAAGAGTATAAACTCTCAGCCGAAAGTTGCCCATCTAGGGCTGTCGGTACTACTACACAGCCCAAGAAGCTGGCTTCTCAAGGCAACAGGGTGGGCACCGGACTATCAAAACGACGAGCTCGTAAAGGAAATAAAGCGAAATAATAGTTCGCGACTATTTGAAGCAGGCGCTCGCGAAACGGGGAGCTGGAGCAGAACTGACATGGTGGAAGTTGGGAAGAAAGATAAGAGAATTGCTCTAGTTGCCGCAGGCAAGCAGGATAACGTCGAGGGCATGCGAGAAATGGGTCAATTATTGGAGTCGTTGGGAACAAACGATGGAAGAGGATCACGCGCATTTATAGTAAGAGATGCTATTCATGCATGGAATCTACAGGACCCTTTACTATTTGCTAAAGGAATACGAGCGTGGATCGAAAGAGCACCACTACCAGTAAAATTTGAACCACTCGAGTCGGAACTTCTATTACAAGCCGGCGACGTGGTATGAAAGATGAAGATGCTGTTGGAAGCGGGAATCGTATCCCAGTGCCAAAATCACCTAACCCAGGCGGCACTGACCTAGTACTTTCTGTTTAGAATTAGGATCTTACCTGAAAAATGTGTTTGGTCTGACTCTAATCAGCCTCACCCAAGAAGCCAAACTCCGAGCTGATGTTTCTGAAAAACGAATAGGTCTCAGGGGAGAGAAAAAGCAATCTTACAGTACAATGAATAGACGAATTGCAAGATGAATTGAAGTTATTCAAACCTCACGTCGGTATATATCTGGGGTGTATGATTGTTATTTAAAGTTAAATTCTTCAGTAATATGTTTAGTTCATCGGTAACGTATAACCTTTCGAAGATATTCAGGGGCTATTCGACGCCCCAGCTCAATTGACGTTATGATTAACTAGGTACTTAGAGAATTCTATTACTTCCTAAATCATAAATTGCCCCAAATATTACTTTAATCCAAATCAAGGGTTGCAAACGTGTAAATAGAAACAAAAGTACGTACCAAAACTAGCTAAAATCGTGTTTCTTCAGGTCACGATGATTTTTGGTGTTTTGGGTGGGTACGCATCCCAGTACGCAATGAATTAGACCAATCAGATCTGAGGGATTTTACACCCGAACTTTTACCGATATCAATAAGATCAATGCCTCAAACCGGGATGATGATATGTCCGGGAAAGCCTCAAATTCAAGGAAGCCCGACCTAGCCTATACCTATCGGGTCAGATCATGAAGCGGAAAGGGGTATAACTGGCTAGAATATCAAGATAATTACTTTTAATTAACTAAATGATTAGTAGAGACTTATCCCACATATTATAATAGAGAAGCATATTAGTCTAGAATTATATAATTCATATCAAAACCAAACGCCCGAGGGACATTCGAAATATTTTCCATATTATATGTGACTGAGGCTAAGAACCGGTTGACGCGTGGTTTTTCAGAAAGTCATTAAAGGATATGCGTGTGGAGGAGTCAGTCTCTAAGGGGTTACAAGGGTGAATATATATAGAACGAGCAGAAAACATACCTATATACTTATAGTATAACCTAGGTATGTATATTAGGTACACATTGAATCGCTCTTGCGTAGGCTATATTTATATGCACCATATGGATAGGTTATTTGAAAGATGGGTGCTCAAACATGTAAATGTTATCATTATCATAGAAGACAATGGCCTTAGAGCTGGAAGTAGTAACTACCTAGATGGTAGGTAGGTAGTTAATACTGTAAAACCTGCAATTGCAAAACTAATAGTCTAATTCTTCTAGGGTTAATTAGAATTGGTATATTAAGGAGCTAAAATACGGAAAACGTACGTGCTTCGTTGGCGACCCAGGCCAAGCTATTAATTGACCTGGCGGACTTGCTGGCCTCTAGATTTCTTGACCGCGAAAGAAGTCAAAGATAAGCAACTATGATTGAACCATCGCGCATTCAAACTATTTCCTGATGGTCATTTTGAGGGATCTAAATATAGAAGGCAATGAAAATTTAGGTAGTCTTCCTATCTGTTGACATGCCGGCCGGGTGCCTGTTATCAATAATTATTGCTCAGTTTGTACCACAACAATACGGTTTAGAAAATTCACTACAAATTAATTTTTAACCTTTATTAAATTCCCATATTATTAGTGAATAGGTACCTACCTAGCCATAGAACAAAGGGCTACACCCCTGACTACCTATTTGTTCAGAAACATAAGTACATAAATATTTTTGCAAGAACAAAGACACGCCATTAATAATCATCTAATCAACAAACCCCAATCCCTTAACACTGGATTCATCGACTACGATAGCACAAATGAGTGAACCGGATAGCCCTGAGTCTCAGAGTGGAGCATGGAAATTTGCTCTTGATCTTCTAAAATTCTATTACGAGCGAGGACTCTACGATTTTTTGGACAAACCCCCACAAACCACCACGTACACACCGCCACCTGAATCCATTGACGAATCCATTGATGAGCCAATAATACCTACTATTTACTTGTCAACCGCAGAAACTACCGATCAATCCTCAGTCATGATCTCATCATCGCAGGGCAGCTCCACTGACAACACCTCCAGTTCAGCTGGCGGCTCATCTGGCGTTGGGACTTCTGTTGGTACAGGCCAAGCCCCCTCCATTGCAAATTTCATGGTACGTAGCCTATTTTAATATATACCTACCTACCCAGTAGTGATCCTCCTAGCTAATCGCTCTAACAACAGCCCTCAGGCAAGCGTTGCCCCGAATGCGGCAAGAAGGGTACCGTAGTGTGGGTGTTCCCGGGGCGTGACTGCCCGTACTGCTATACTTATGTCTCATAGAGTACCTTATAGAGCACCTCATAGAGTAGCAACGGGAATACATTATAGCTAGAGCTTTATAGCTGCGTATTAGGTATCTGGGTACCAGCTAAACTTGTTCCGGTCATACTCAAGCTGTCTTCCTTATACTTAACAATAAAGGCGTAGCGTGAAAGAAAGGCTATGGATTTACTTGTGATTTGCTGTTGAATGTTGAGAGTAGCCCTTAGATAAACAAAGAATAACGGTGTAAATTATTCTTGTCCAACTTTTGGTTTAGGAGTTGGTTATGATTTAACGATTTCGACCACCTTTCTTTTCTCTTTCTAGTGCGCGGAATACCTACCTAGGTAGGTACATAGGCACAAATTGGTCAAGGGGTTAAACCCCCTTTTAGACTACCGACATTGCCTTAGACTTGCTATCGCCATGTATTTGGACGCTCCTTGTGCGATTTTAGCACAAAATGAGCTGTAAAACAAAGAACTTTCTACAAACCGCTGTGTTCATCCACTAGCCACTACTTGTAAGGGCGAGGCAGGCCACCCCCTGATGTGTCTATAATAGTCAAAGGAATTCATTAGAAATTTTCTACACGAATGCATTTTCTTAATTTGTGTGGAAAATGCGTAGATACAGCGGAATGGTACCGTTGACATCATCGGCCCATGGCGACTCGTAGACGGAGAGTAGTAAGTATGTAGATAGGGGCTAGATGTGTGGCTGGAAGCACAAGCATACCGCGCTTAGTTCGAGGCTTAACATATGAACTCTGTTGTTTAGCCTTATTTGGATTATAATACACGCTGCCTCATGCACATATAGGTAACGGACATTGAGGGTCCAGGTATGGCTCCTCAATATCCCTATCACCTTACATTAAGAATATCACGTCAGGGGGTGACAGTGTTTCTTGGGTAATAAAGTTTTAAGATTCCCTAGATTGGACATCTCGAGAGACCGGTTTATGAAATTGGTCGTGAAAGAGGGCCGTGGTGATTACTGTGTTACCGGATGTTGGGTAGCCGGAACATATAATCTCGTGCGTTTGGTATTTGGATACCGTCTTACGATAATTGACTTACCAAGTAATCTTCCTGGCATTATACTGCTTATGCCTATCCACTACCATTGATATAATATTATTTCTGTTTAGTAAAATGGGTAAGCGAAGATCACCCTTGAACTACGGAGCCTTATCCAATCCCTGAGCATGTCGGATTTTCTCCTGCTCTACTTGAGCCGCCTCAATAGCAGCGAAGTCCGCATCCTGGTTTTGACTTCCCTGGAACAGACTATCAGGCAGAGCATTGAGAGCTTCCTCCTCTCGATCCAAGTCTGCAAAATTGTACCAAAATCCGATGCCACCGAGGGCCGAAATGATAGCGATCGTCATATATAGCCATACGAGGTAAGGGTCGGTAGCGAGTGGGACGAAGGCCTGACCAATTGCGGACGCAAAAGCTTGAGAAAACCAGAAGATACCGGTAACGAAACCTCGCATATTCTTCGGCGCCTTGGTGAAAGCGTACTCGAGACCAGTAATCGAGGAGCAAATTTCAGCGAGTGCCAAAATGACATATGCAGGAGTTTGGATCCAGACCGATAGGGGAGGTTTATAATCATACTCTGAAGCGCTGGCTGAAAGTCCGAGATGCTCTCTGCAGTCATCAACATATCCGTAACCGTCTACCGGTCTGCATGGAGACTGCATATAGATATAGTGCTGAATAATAGCAGCGACTGTCATCGCCAGAGTGCCGAGGGCAAAGCCAGTGGTGATTTTCTTAATAGGCGTAAAATGGATACCAACGCGTCTCATGGCGGGGTAAATTATTTTGTCGCTGATGGGGATGAAGATCAACAGGGCAAAAGGGTCGAGGTTGGAAACCACGTCGTTCGGTACACCACCAAGATGCATTGTTGCAGCTTGGGAAACAAGGTTATTGTTTAATTGGTTGTAGGAAAGCCAGTAGATAGGATACCAAACGAAAACACTGCAGGCCTTGAAACCACGGCGTACCTCGTCTACCCAGTGGTCATCGAAGGTCATCCAGGCAGGGCGCTCGGACTCAGGTATTTTGCTTGGCTTAACCCTCTCAAAGAATCCGGGCGCCCGAATGTTCTTGATGGTGGTAATAGGGTTGAAAGACCATCGGCCCTTCATTGATAAACCTACCAAGGCGATGGCTTTGCTAAGAACGGAACCCGTTGGTGGATGGCGGACGTATTTGGTTTTAAAAGCTACCAAGACAATAGGACAGAGAATGAAGAGGCCCGTAGGTAAAACAAAGGAAAGCCAGAACCCAACGTACTTCTCGGCATACACCATTGTGATAGACCCAACCAACGAACCGACATTGATAAAAAAGTAGTAGCGCATGTAAATGATGGAGATTGTCAAAATGGGATCGACTACGACGCGCTCACCACTTTTCAATGTCTTAACGATAGCTCTCGGCTGCGTACTTTCGTATTGTTCAGCAATCATAGGGGAGATGTTAGCTTTGAACAGACCAACACCGATGCCGAAGAAGATCAAGCCGACAGAGAAGCAGCCAAGTGCGCCTTTGGGGTTAGCGATAACTGGTGGCAACGCCGAGATGATGAGGATGATATGACCAAACAGAGCTACAGCGACGGCAACGTGAATGGTCTTGTATTTTCCCCAATACGTATCGGCTAACCAACCGCCTGTAATACAAGAGTTTAACTTTAGTTGCAGATGTTCTCTTCAGAAGAAGTTTACTTACCAAGTAAAGGCATTAGATAAGACCAGAAAGAGTTAAACAGCACCAAACCGGTCGAAGCTTGCTGGCCCTGATCGAGCGCGCCAGCTTGTAGGTCCGTGCCGCCGGCTCCAGTAGTAGATCCCGTGGGGAGGGGTTGAGAAATGAAGTTGACGACTATTCAATAATTGATTAGATCCGGGAAACGAATTGGAAATACAAAATCGTTAAACGTACAAACAGCAGTAGTTCCATAGTAAGCGAATCGTTCGCATAGCTCGATGAAAGCAATAGTGTAGATAATCAGGTTAATAGGACCCTTGACGCGTCGTAGAGTATCGAGCTCTTCTTTTGTGGGATATTCCTCGCCGTTGGGTCCCCGGAGACGATTTTCTACATCTGAACCTGGTCCCGAGCTGGCCGGTTTGAGATCGGACACATGCGCAGCTTTTTCTTCGACAATAGGAGGGTTTTCGTGGGCGACCTCGACGCCGTCGCTAGTCGTGTCGTTCCCCATGATGGGTGATGGAAACACTACGCAATCTTTACAACAGGTAGATATTCCCTTCAAAATCCGACACCACCTAACCAAGACTGCGCAATACTATTGTTGCGATGAACTAATAAAATATTGTTCTAAATCACGTCGGCGTTGGACCAAGTTCCAACAACGGATATTATACACAAATAATGACAAGGGGGAAAGCTGTGAAACATGTAGTGCAAAAGCAGCGGACGAAGACAATGATAAGAGCTCAGCTCTAGCACATATAAATCCCACATCTTTTGTCATCTTGCCCCTCAGCTTCCCTATCAGCGTCACGACGTTACCTACCCAGATCGGACCGTTCAGTAACTGTACGCTGGGTCGAATAGGATAAGAGTGAATGCTACGCAAGATCCTTACCCAGACTATTATACGATGATCTTACCCTGATCAGTAACTCGCCTGTTAGAACCCATAAGCCGCCAAGCACGAATAACCTAGTCACACCACTGTGCCGCTTTGCGCCATAGAACTTGTCATTGGCCTATTCGATATGATCATACTGACATAGCCAGTAACAGAGCGGCAGTCATTCTACCCATGTACTAACAAGGAAGCTAGGTTAGATAGATATTCGCGAAGCAGGGTCTTAGAGTTCAACTTGGGGAATACTTGAACTTTTTCCAAATAGCAGTCAAACAAGAACGAAACCTACGACCGTATATAAATTAATTCCACACATTCAGTGGTTTTGAATCTGATCCATATTTCGAGCCGTCATGCGAGACATCGACGTCTAAACAGGCTAGTGCTCAATCACGTCGAAACCCCCATCCTCGATACAATACGGGTTTTTTTTTCTGTTAGCATAGCTCGAAGTAAAACTTACTACGAAACGTGACATTGGATTAGGCATCCGTATTGTTCATATCATCTCACTTCTAGCGGGCTTCTAGAACGTTTTCAGGCACCCATCTCGCTGTAGCTGTAGCCTTATGTGTCGCATCCACTAGAATGCTTACCACGACCCTACTTAATGCTCAGCTCACGAGATCGCCTTTCGGTTCGTCGTACGAGGTTTACTTACAGGCAACCCAGCCAGGATATCAGCACTAATATGCACTTTTGGGTGCATTTCGTATAGCGATGCAGGGTATGGAACAGGATATATAATATCCATCCCGCGTCACTCTTCCGGCTCATCTTAGAGACCGGCTTGTCAACTCGGTGAACGAGTTAGGAAATTCCCTTTAGAAGGACAAGAATCGGATATTAACTCGAAATCTACGGATTATTACCTATTTGAGTTATCCTTAAAGGGCTCGTGTTGCTCCGCTTGGCGTAAGATTTCAACCTCAGATTCTTAACTCACATGACGATCTAGGTCCTGGAAGGAGACTTCTTACCGAGAGATTGATTTGCCACACCTAACGAATCTCGTGCTTTGAGATGTGCCCGTTGCTATTAGACAAGGTTAGGTACCTACCTAGGTAGTTATTATTCAAGATCGAAAGATGCCGACAGCACGTAAATTACCATGATACTTACATTCTTGCTCACGAACAATCCATCGCTCTAAACTCGAGGATCAACAAGTTTTCATCAGCATTCTAAACCCAGACTGAATCATGAATGGATCTTCGCATACCTCTTATTCATCATATTGACCGAGTACTTATGCCGAAGATAAGCGTCTAACGAGGGTAGTGGATGTTAGTACGCTGCACCGTTAATTATGAACCTACTCAGAAAATGATGATATTCCCAGTCTGCCGCTACGCAAATGTAAGTGATAGATTATATATAAGCATCAAGATGATGGAATACCCATCATCCAGGATCAACTTTTTCGTTTGCACTCCCTGCACCTTTCTGTGACATTCATATCATGATTTAGTAACCCCACGTCGTCAGTGACGAGAACGTCGTATCAGTCTGTCTATGCCGGATTCTTACGTAGAAACTTCAACTTTAAGCAAGTGACGACAAGCAGGTAGTGCGCGCTAGATTCTAAGGCCTATTGTTAAGCGGAAATGGGGTGCAGATATTGTCCGGCTGTCGCGTTTCGCCTTCCCGCTACCCACCTAGCTAGCACTTCCGTTCTTTCCTCTTAAAACCGCCGATGGTGCGGATCTCCGCTTAACACCAACCTAGGAAGCCCGATAAACGTCGCTTCCGTTCATACTTGTACGACCGTCCTCCCGATATAACGGCAATCCACCTACCCAATAGCAACAAAAAACAAGGGTGTAATGAATGTAGCTAATGTGGCTGTGGCGTGGTAGTATTGTAATTTAAAACATGGGAGGTAAGATATAACTAGGTATCTATGCTTACTATTTACTGGAATATTTCTAACGGACTATAGAGCATGCAGAAGATGCTGTCATAGGAGGAAGCCAAAAAAAAAAAAAAAAGCAAAAACAAAAAAAAAAAAACAAGTAGGCCACTAGACATAAATAGTACCTCAGCCGACTTTTAGGACGCTCCATTATAATGTCTGTAGATTGCGGTTATGAGGTTTTAGTCTAATACATTAGAGGTACTCGAAATATGCTCCGTATATGCAATTCTTACCTTCTCACCGAACCCCATCAGCCGTCCGTATTGTAAGACGGGCTACTCGTGTTCTTCAACTCCCGACATCAGTGCTCTCATAATCTCCTTTTCTTTGCGGGCGCTTTTTGTCTCTTCGACAAGTTCATCCCAAGTTTTCCCTAACCATCGATGGATATTCTTCACGCCCGCCTCTTCCCGTATATTTTTACTTATACGACCCGCCGGATATCCGCTGCTCATCAGCATTCGGATTACCTCCGGATCTGCACCGTTCAGCAGAAGGAACCTTACCATCTCGGCTCCTTTGGCAGATTTTCTCAGTGCGGCGCGTTGAAGTGCGCTTTTAGCCTTAGTACCTGCCCGGGCGTTGATATCAGCGCCTTGCTCAAGCAAATACGCTGCCGGGACGATTGATGAACCGAACTGTGCTACGTGCCGTAGAGTTTGGCTAGCCCAAGATTCTCCAAAAAGGGGAACAGCCCCAGAGTCTGTGGGCTTGTTCCCAATGATTTTCGCGCATCCTTTCGGACAAAAAGCCAATCAGACCGAACTCACAGCCGGCGACATGGCACTTCAAAGGTCTACCATGAGATCTTTCGTGCTTGTCTCGAAGATCACGGTTCTTAAAACCGTGCAGCCAAAATTCACAGCCCAGAAATTTGCAAGAGCTGCTTGAAGATAGCGAAGATGCACAGTCATAGGGTACGGTGTCGAGCTTAGAGCCAAGTCGAAAATCTCAGGGGGCTGGATGATGACCCAGGTTGGATGTCCGGAAATGGCAGAGAGGCTTTGATGAAGAGCTGACTGGCGACACGGCCATGGGTCCTCTAGGTCACGATGATGCCGTTCGAAATGCCGGATGTTATAGCATATCCCTAGGGTACACCGAGATTAGACAGGACCACCACCAAATCAAATATAGCAGCAAGACCTACCCCAAAATTGGTCATCTTCGGTTTTTCGCCCCATTCGGACTGAAGAGGGTATCGGTTTTCTCCGGTGTAAATGTGCTATAGCATGACATAAAATCTTCATCTTTCGACGAGAACTTCATGTAATTCATCTGGGTCGACACCCAATGGACCTTCTGCCCATCTGCAGCAGCCACCCCGACTCTACTCTTAGACGCATCATCTGGGAATAGTTCTGGTAGCTTATACTCGAAGTCTTTCCATAAATGTCCTAGGCCTAACTGGCGGGTTTCTTGTCTCAAGCGGTCCGGACCAGGTATCTCATAAGGTGTTACTGTTGAGCTAGACATCCCAGTAGAGAACCTGCGTAGGAATCAATGCGTAATATGATTGAGGGGTTTCGTATTATTCTACCACTTTATGTGCCCACCTACCTCTAATAACCAAAAGGTACGAATCAGACTGGTCAGGCTGATTTGCACAGTCACGTCCCTCAATCTATCATATATACGTAAATACCTTTTTTTTGGTATATATACCAATCTTCATCCTACCTAGCTGCCTAAGTGCCCCTGTAATACCCATAGGACGCCATTCGAGTCTACGTCACATTATACCCAGATTCGTAAACTGTCATATGGAGTTATTTTGACTCCTTGCCCCGATTTATGATACATAAATACCAAGGGGGGAATACTACAAAAGACGTACACTTGGACTCGAGTGCTATCCCGTCGACAAATTCCGATGTTCCAAGTAAAAGAAAGTGTATACAAAATTGAAAATTGAAACGTGTCAGATATAAATATTCATAAACGACCCTTCTCGGGACGCCACATCTCATTGATTAGACGACTTGGGTTGACTTTGTCAGGCTGCGCTTCGTCAAGCGATGTGATCCCAGTAAGTCTCATACCACTAACTAGCTCTTCGGCGAGAACTATAAGATATCACATGAGTAAATGACAAGTAAAAAAAGAAACGAGAAGAGACGTACTGTCAACACATTTTTCCACCCCCTTGGAACCATAGGCCGCCAGAGCGTAAAAAAGGGGGCGGCCCACGCCTACCGCCGTGGCACCCAAGCATATAGCCTTGAGCACATCAGCGCCGTCACGTAGGCCACCATCAAGGAAGATATCAAGCTTTCCTATTAATTCCGGGCAATACGTCCGGATCTCAAGGAGCGTAGACAACGCGTCGGGCGCGGTGTGTGCCTGTCTGCCGCCATGATTACTTAGCAAGATACCCTGACACCCGTGCTCCAGCGCCAACTTCGCGTCTTCGACGCACTGCACACCTTTAAGCACAAGGGGCCCACCCCACTCCTTCTTAATCCACGCGAGGTCTTTCCACGACAGCGACGGCTGGAACTGGCTTGACGGTGGGTAGAATCCGGTATTTTTACCGACTCCAGCCTGGTCGGCGACTTCTTCAAGCCCGGCTTCGAGCGCCTCGTCAGCACGCACCCGCCGGTCCGACGTCCGCTTTCCTAGGGTGGCCGTGTCGACGGTAACCCATATGCTCCTGAAACCAGCTGCTTTGGCGCGTCTAATCCGGGATAACGTGACCGTGTGATCTGAGTGCACGTAGAGCTGGAAATGCAGCTGCGAAGGAGGAAACTCCGTCTTCTGCCTTTTACCCGCAGCCTGGCTCGAGATCTTCTGCTGCTCGTCTCTCAGAGCTGCGACAATTTCCTCCATAGGTAACGAAGACTCGCTACTAATCATAGCATGAGCGCCCCGTCGCGCTAGGCCGCGAACAAATTCGGCCTCGGCGCCCGGGTGGCCACGGCCAAGCATTCCCATAGCAGAGGCGTAGAATGGGAAGGGTGTGGCGTGACCGAAGATAGTTGATTGAGGAGACACATGCCGGACATCGCGGAGTATCCTGGGGCGGAAATTAACACGCGACCAAGACGACAGGTTGCCTTGCAACGAAAGGCCGGAGTTGGCAGAACTCGATATGTACGAGTACACGTTGCGGGGGAGTACCGCCTTGGCTGCTGGTTCGAAGTCTAACGCCGTCACGCATTGCGCGATATGTGGAATCTTGCTAACAACGGGTGGTGATGACAAAGCTGGTGGCGGAGATGAAGACGGGGACGGGGGTAAGACAGAAGTCATTGCCCGTTTGTTTGACGATAATGCTTTCGTAAGTGATGCTAATGCAGCGGGATCTATCTCGCCGAGGTAGCTCTCCTTTGGCAGATATTCTAATACGTCTGGCGAATGTACCGTCCGAAATTCTGCTGTGGCATCCTGTTTACTCTATTACTCTTATGGAACTTGCTATCTATTACCCAAGCAGTCTTGACATAGAGAGTTTAGTTGGAGATTTATACATACCGTCCCTCCTTGCTTCACCAAAATAGCCGGTCCGCCCGGGTGATGTTCCAAGTACGGCGTTACGTCGTAGACCTTAGCATTGATCACGATCCAACATGAAGATGCCGTATTGTGTTTGGCTAGCTCGACAGCGTCTAATAACATTGTTTGCGTATGACACGTATGCGGTTCTTAGGGAAGAGTACAGGTGCCCTGTATCCTTACGGTCTAATATACTACTTTGGAGGCATCCTAGGTGGCATTTACACCGCAGATACCCCCTCCGTTTCGGCTCCGCTCGGGTCGCGAACACCTTCAGAGCCACTTCAGCGAGGAGACGTGCGTGTTGTCAATCCCGATATATTCCCAACCCCGCAATATTACCCTGTTACCCCGGTTCCTTTTCCCTGCCCACTCTGACAAGATGAATTTAAATGAGGTTTGATTGGTCCGCCAGTGGCTGGCATGAATAAGGACACGAGGAGTCTACACACTTCTCATACTAATCAGCCCGGCTCGAGATGGACAGGTGGACACCCGTAATGGGAATCCTTTTCTAAGGTGTTTAGAAAAGTGGCTAGGGAGCCATTTCTTTGAACATAGGATCTTTTGTTTCGCTAGTGTCGTTGCTATTCTTTCAATCCCTACTATCCTACATCCATAATAGGATTTTCCGCACCAAACGAACGGATTCCCGAGGAAGCCAACATAATATACGTGTCCCGCGGTGATGCTCATGCTTTTTTTTTTTTTTTTTTTTTTTTTTTTTTTTTTTTTTGCTCAATAATAATAATAATAACAAAATCGATGATGATTTCTAGCAATCCATCCAATACCTAGTAGAGAGGTAAAATGCAGAGTTGAGCAAATAGGGATGATGGGGGGAGCATAGTAAGTTATCATATAGGTACCTGCCTAGGCAGGTACACCGGAATTCTCATATACTAACGACTGCGTTAACTCTGGAGTTCGTCTTTTAGGCGAGAACATATCTAACACTAGGTGGCATAAGAAAGGTTTGATTATCAAGACAATGGGCTGGAATCCAGACAACTTTTCATTGATTATCCGCTACCAGGTACCTGGCAAGCGGTAAACTCAAAGGTATAAACCATCCGTACCTGCATCACACAACGGAAAGCGTCTATAAGTAATGCTCAACCCATCACCACCAAATTACTCGTACTCCTTACCATAGGCCAATTGACATTCATACCGAGGCTTCTCATAACTTCGTACGGTACACCATAACTGCATGCAGAAAGGACCTATTGCTAGGCTACTAAAACCATATTTGACCGGGGGTCAAATGATGCTTAGTGCGCCATAACCTCTTGAGGCTTAGATGAACCACCAGCCGGTTTCTCGTCAACCTCCATGGCATCGTCACCACCTTCTACGGCCTCGCCTTCGACTTCTTCTTCGAGGTCATCCTCACTTTCGTTTTCGAGATCGACACTACCCTCATCAGACACCTCATCCTCCTCAGCAGGCTCACCAGTCTCTACTCCTTCCATTTCGGCGTCTCCGTCGGCGGTTGCGGCGGTGGCACTGGCTTCACCAGCATGCTCCGCAGCAGCCTCGGCTCCCTCTTCCTCGGCGTCCTCATCAAGCTCATCAGCTCCATATTCTTCCTCGTCAGGCTGGAGATCCGCCTCAGGTTGCTCAGGGGGGAACTCGGGAGGAGCAGACGCTTCGGAATCCCTATCATCCGAATTAAAATAAATCCACTAGCTCAAGTAACTGTGCACGGAGAGAATTGAAAGGTACAAACATACCATTTAATAGCAAAACGGGTGACTCTAGGCTTATCAGCTAGCACATTGCGGCGGATCTTCTCGACAATAGGTTTGGCAGGGGGGTCAGCGTTTAGCTCGTCAGTTTCGTATTCATTATTCACGTAGTACCCAACGCGAACGAATTCTCGGCCGTCGTATGAGCAAGTGAGAAGGACCACAGTGACTCCGAGGATGTCAGCGTCGGGAATGCGGTTGGTCTTGGGGGCATCGGCCTCGAAGATGAACTTGTTGACACCAACAGGGATGGGTCCAACAAGGAGGGAGTCGAGCTCTTGATCGTACTGGTCACTGTTGATCGAGATTAGCAGGCAACTATCGAAGAGCGCGGGGCGGTAACCTACGAGGTTGCAGAGCCAACATAAGTCAACTTCCACTCCAAATCTAAGTGACAGTTAGTGATCCAACATTCAATTAACCCAACAAGCTTCCACAACAGACAAACATACCCTTCTCAAGCTGCTCGAGGCATTCAAAGGTGATCTCGAACACGTAGTTGTCTGTAAATTTGGCGGGGTTGTTCAAAATATTGACACCGAGTAAAGATACGACAGACATCTTGATCGACTGTGGCGGTGAGTAGCCCTGAAAGATACGTAGCTAGAATGTATAACGAGAAAAAAAAAAAAAAAGATGAATGATTAGAAATGTAAAAGAGTTGAATTGTTGAAGAGGAGGAGTTGAGACGGAGAGAAGTTGTGGTCTTCAAATGGGAGATTGGCGGTGGGTGCTTCCTTAGTGTTTATTTTGCGACCTGGAAACTACCTACCTAACCTAACCAGTTGCCAGCTAACCAAAGGGTCAAGCAGGGGTCATTTTTTTTCTAAGAGGGCAACGCGCTTTTTTTTGCAGAGAGCGCGTTCAGTGCTTGCATTCAGGTATCAATAGGTACATGGCCTAAGTGTATAAGTGGGCAAGCCTGCAAACCGCAACCACGCTAATTATCCGTGCACGGAACTTAATTCGACAGCGCACTCAGATTTCCGGTACGTACCCGCACACAACTAACCTTGTTTTAAGGAACTTTACAACTTTAGGTTGCTTGCTACCTACCTAGGTACCTACACTAGGTAAGTACCACTTTAGGAGGTACATAACATACTACTAATAACCACGTAGATATTACCCATCTTCCTTTACACGTGTAGGCTATAGGCAATCCAATATGATATCCAAAGAGGTAAGGTATATGGGTTATGAGTCATCTATAAACAAAGAGACTGTGGGGGGAAAATGATACTGTTAAAGTTCATTCAGATATAAAAGAATGTGTACCTACCTACATACTGGAAAAATTTATCTATAAACGGCTGGATCCCACATACCTACTAAGAGCGGATAGTCACATGTATTTTTGAATGGGGATTGAAACACAAACCAACAGAGCGCCCATCCCGTTCTCCAAATAAATTTGCTACACATAATATGCATTTGTAAAAAGGAACAACTCGTCTTTTCTCTTAGACCTAGCATGATACAAAGCTTTTTGAGGAAATTTATGGGAATACGGAACCCAGGACGTTAAGCAATAGGTACCTGCGTATAAGTATTCCAAGGTCGAATAACTAACCTACATGTACTACATGTTACCTATATGGTAAGTACTCGGAGAAAGTACCTAGAGTAAGGGAACACCTAAGTACATACATAATATCTCTACATGGCCATTTGGACCGATTTGAGCCGCGCTAGCCCGCTTTTAGTAAGGCTCAAATAAGAAGAGATCTCTGCTTGCCTCGATAGCGTTATTGTTTTATCGAGTGCAAGCTTTATTAATCATTAAAACTACAACTTTTTTTTTCTTCAATTGTTGGCCAGCTCTCCATTTGCGCGATACACCTGCTACCATCTATCCCATGCAGGTCAATGATAATTAAAGATTAATAAAGGCTGAAGTGCCGTATTTAATGCGACTTCTCACAATTGCCTGTCATTCAATATATCAATCTTTTAAATACTCAGCCGATTTACTTCCGAACAGCTTGAGGATACATATTCATTCGGGTGTTCCGACGATACTAACATTGTCGCAGTGTCGGCACTGCTCGTAGCAGTCGTGAGAATCATTACAGATATCAACGGTTCCTGCGCTGCAAGAAGCTCCGATCCATCCTCGATATTTCTTTATCGCAAGACTTGGGTGATAAAACCATACAGTGCCTAGGATCTGGCTACGTCAACGTTGCGACCGAACTATCGTACGGAATACTTAATTTCCTCCTACCTACCTACATTATCAATCGCCTCAACGCCGGTTCGGGACCCTGTTGATTTCGCGCGCCTTGTGCAAAATGGCCTCGGAAGATTCTGGAGACGCGTCTGTCCAACAAGGCGGTACTCCTGCGTGGAGCGCGGAAGGTTGGAATGGTGCGACGGACAATATGAGCTCATATACTGAGAATAGCAATCAACATGCGAATGTTAATAATGATCACGTTCCATCTGTTGATGCATCTGATGACGAGGATGGTGGAGAATATGATCCAGAGTCTGTTACAATCACTACAGCACCTGAACCTATTGTGGAACGCCCTGCCTCCGACTCCCCTCGCCCGTCTAAGAAGCCCAAGACGGCGGGCGGCTTTGTTGTTGAAGATTCTTCTGATGAAGAAGATGATGCCCCAACCTCAGCTCCAGCTCCAGCTCCAGCCCCGTTATATTCACCCAGTACCTTAAATCCTGCTGCTACAGAAGCTCAGGCTCAACCTCTCAGTCATCCACCCCCCCAACCAGTCGCCACACCTCAGAACGTGCCTTCTGGTGCCATTGCTCAAGCGAGTGATGATCCAGTCTCTACGGCGGTCCCGTCTACCGTAGCCGCTGCTAATGCAGCACGTTTAAGACTTCCTACTGACGTTGTTGGCCTACTTGAGGATCGCATTAAACAGGATCCTCGTGGCGACCTCGAGGCTTGGTTGGCTCTGATCGAAGAGCAGAAGCGACGCCACAACATTGAAGAAACGCGGTTTGCTTACGAACGATTCCTAGCGGTGTTTCCCCATGCTGTAAGTACCTGGCTTCGCATATTGTTGTTTGCAGTACTAATGTTCCGTATAGGCGGAGATTTGGGTTCAGTATATTGATATGGAACTAAGCCTTAATAATTCCTCGGAAGCTGAAGAAATATTCAAGCGCACACTCAAGGGGATACCCAATATCCAATTATGGACAGCCTATCTTAACTATATACGTCGCAGAAACGACTTAAACGACACCACGGGCCATGCGCGCCAAATTATAAACCAGGCCTACGAGTTTGTCCTAGATGCTATTGGGCAGGACCGAGATGCTGGTAGTATCTGGCAAGATTATATCCAATTCGTCAAGAGCGGGCCCGGTCAGGTCGGTGGTACGGGTTGGCAAGACCAGCAGAAAATGGATATTCTCCGCAAGGCTTACCAGCGCGCTATCGCCATCCCCATGGCAAATGTAAATTCTCTATGGAAGGAGTATGACCATTTCGAAATGGGACTGAATAAGATGACGGTAAGTTGCGGCTTGGTTTAAGCACATGACATTACTAACATTATCGCAGGGACGAAAGTTTATTCAGGAACGGTCGCCTTCGTATATGAGTGCAAGAAGCGCCAACACGCATCTGGAGAATATTACTCGCGGGCTTCAAAGGACGACCTTACCCCGTCTCCCTCCCGCGCCCGGTTTCGAAGGCGACCAAGAGTATCTTGAACAAGTTCGCCTCTGGAAGACTTGGATCGCCTGGGAGAAGGACGACCCCCTCTCCCTAAGTTCTGACGAACCGGAGATATATCGACAACGGGTTCTCTGCGTTTACAAGCAGGCATTGATGGCTCTACGTTTCTGGCCAGAATTATGGGTCGATGCGGCTGATTGGTGTTTCGATAACGGTATTGTTGGCGAGAACGAACAAGATACAGGACTTCAGTTTCTCATTGATGGCCTCGAAGCGAACCCCGAGAGTTCTCTAATAGCCCTCAAGCATGCCGACCGTATCGAGTCAACCCAAAGCACCCCCGAGGATGACGCAGGCAAAGCCTCCCTTGTGCTCGCTATTAGACAACCTTGCGATCGGGTTCTGGATACCCTTTACGATATGATTAAGAATCTAAAGGATCAAGAAACTGCCGCTGTAAGGAGAATTGAGCTAGACACTTCACTCAACGCTGCCCCGGGAAGCGCGAATATCGACGACGACGAAGACGAGGGAGAGATCACGGAAAAGCCATCATCAGAACCGATGCGGAGCGCCAAGATCAAAGCTGTTAAGGACGGCTTTGCCGCCCAGATTCACATTTTGTCTCAACATATATCTTACCTTTGGATCGCTCTTATGCGCGCTCATAGGAGGATTCAAGGCCAAGGATGCATCAAGAGCAATCCTGCCGTAGGAATGCGCGGTGTATTCATTCAAGCCCGGCGAAGGGGTCGACTGATACATGATGTCTATGTCGAAATGTCGAATTTGGAGTGGGATGTTTATCAAGATGACGTGGCTACGAAGATATACGAGCGTGGCACAAAACTCTTTCCGGAGCAAGAGGAATATTTAGTTGAATACCTAAAGCATCTTCACAAGAAACGTGATTTTACCAGTAAGTTTGAATTTATTGTCATATTCGGAAACCTAACTAACGCTTTCCAGACGCTCGAGTTGTCTTCTCTCAAACCGTCAAACGGTTCAAGGCAAAACCCGAACTCACACCTAAGCTAAAGTCAATCTTTTCCTACTTTCATCGCTATACATCTCGATTTGGCGAACTGGCGCAGATGAAGGAGTTGGAAAAACAAATGGCGGAACTCTTCCCAGACGACCCTACCCTTACATACTTTGCGGCAAGATTTGACAGTGGCAAATTCAACCCTATCACTGCTCGAGTTATCATTTCGCCCGCCAAACAGATGCGCCTCAAAACAGTTATGCAATCTGTTGAAGGCCCACCAGCCTCCGGTCGCAGCACGCCCCGTCCCGCGCCTCAGACTCTGGAGCGTAGCCCTCCACCACAGTTCTTGCCCACTGTTAATTCACCCAAGCGTCCATTTCAAGCCGATGACCAAGATGAATACCCTCCCCGGAAGCTGGCTCGTGGGGTTTCCCCTCTCAAGGGCGCAGCCGGCCGACGACTTGATCAGCAACGACGGGCTCAACAGAACCAGGGTGTTTCCTCGCACACCAGTGGTCCCACACCTATTCCTCGCGATATTGCTTTTCTTCTCACTGTAATCCCCCCTGCCGAGGCGTTTCGCAGCCATCGTTTCAGTGCAGACGGCCTGGTGCGTTTAATTCGGAATACCACCGTACCAACCTACACCGAATGGAAGGCTCGGGGAGATGGTACCTCGCGTAACACTTTAGCTTCGTCACACACTCATACTCGACATGCCTCGTCGGAATACCAGAATTACCCGTATTCTACGCGAGATTCCCCGGGGCCGTCCGGTCGCCCAGCCAGCCCTTATAGCGGAATAAATCGTGGGGTTGCCCAAGCATCAGCGCCCTATCGCAATTCCCCCCTCCGCCCTGGTTCGAGTGGGTCATATGAACCGCCCCCCGTCGTCTATCAAGCTGGTGTAAGCCAGTTCAACCCCTTAGCACAGAATCTCAATTCCGGAAATGCTGCCTTTGCTGCTTGGCAAGCAAATTATACGCAGCCCGCACAATACAATGCTAGCCAATCCCAGCAGCATCCCCAGCAATACGGCGGCGGATATTATTGAGGAGTTAATCTGACTAGTGTCTAAATAGGTTTGTTCATCGACGTAAACGAAGGGTAGTACTTCAGGCGTTTCATGGAGGGGATCTACACACAATGTCTTATGGTTAACTGCATTTATTGGAGTTTCGCTTATTCGGGCTAGGTTAGCACCCCAGAAGGTCGAGACGTAGGTGGGCTCGTCCTAAGTAGTAAAGATGATATGATGTATCAAGTCTCGGGTCGTAAGGCTGTCGGTACCTAATAACATGGGATTCACGGCTCGATAATCCAATTAAAATTTTCCCACAATACCCTGCTATATCTGGTTCTATGTATTTGCCACGTAATGACATGAAGCCAATGTCTTAGGTACCTATTCTAAATTACTATTTCAAATATTCTTGGTTTGGACTAAGCCCCTTTTCTAGAGTCCCACAATATTTTGAAATACTACAGCTCCGTATTCTACGGCAGCATAAGCTCGTAAATTTACAATACGGTCAATGTAGGTAGCTATTCTGGGTTAAGTTAACCCAAGACTTTAGCCCCTAGATTTATCTAGGCCCCTTCGTTCCCATTCGAGAGACCCGGTAGAAAGCACGTTATACCGCAATGCCAGTTCTTCACCTATCCCAAATTCTAACTACGTTTCCCACCCCAACATATACATTACCCGATCTTCAATCTACTTAGACTTAGTTAAATTTTCCGTATGTGCTTACAACCGCTAGAGTCATCTGTCACCATTTCCTTATTTTCATCTACACCTAGCATCACTTGATACCATTAATACAGGCATGAATCTCCGTCCACCCTTTGTAAGAATAGGGGATTAGTGTCATCTAGGTAATATTGCCTATTCGTAGCCAAGGATATTCCACAGAGATCTAGGATCAAGTAGACCTGATAAGATACATTTTATACGAAGTGCTTACCCACGACAAAGATTATAATTTTCTTTATGCCTACAGACTTAATGATGTTAAGATAACACAGCAACAGGGAACGAATGGGCACCCAATCTGATTACGTCCAACTCATTGGTTGTATGTGGGTAGACGTATCGAAAAGTTATCAGCGGTCTGTCTTGGCCATGTCACATTTTGAACGTTTCGGAAGAATATATTCCATTCATACACCATTTACGTACGTAATGTGCTTAGATCGACAAGCAGAAGCCATTTTCAAAAATTACATATATGAGCACATTCACACGCCTACACAGATGTCCACCAGGTTCATGATCATTCTACGTACCGGCTAAGTTAAATAGGTAAGAGGCGAGTAACGCCTCAGGAACAAAAGTCATATGGATCGATTTTTTCTTCATCTGCATATTTGCCCACATGGACACATGGATGTGTGTCATGGAAGCTAATGTTGAAATATTTGGATTAAGGATGGATGTATGTAGGTACCTATGTTTGCATACGCACATTGATACCATGCAATTTCCAATATGGCCTGCTTGTTACTCTATGTACTGTATAGGTATGTAACCGGCCACGTGTAGTGAGCACATAGCATTTAGTTACCTAAGATACAAGGCACACTTTGCCCTAGAATTAGT
Source organism: Daldinia sp. FL1419 (assembly GCA_025201765.1). Classification (NCBI taxonomy): domain Eukaryota; kingdom Fungi; phylum Ascomycota; class Sordariomycetes; order Xylariales; family Hypoxylaceae; genus Daldinia; species Daldinia sp. FL1419. The sequence continues at coordinate 68,269 of MU623415.1, forward strand.
GCAATCTACTTTTTTTTTATACATGTTGAAGTTATATCCACTGTCCCCCTAGGCAACTAGGTACGTATGATGTAGGTACCTATCTTACAGCAGCACTTTTGACACTGTAGTTGAGTCATATGCCGCCTATCTGGATCTTAGGGGGTATGTACATGACTGTCAAATTACCTAGTACCTTCCCAACCTCCTTTCCCATCCAGGTTTTTCCCATCCAGGTGCCTTCCTAATCTACATGTACCTACCTTCATAGCACACATACCCTTCTGGCCAGCAATTCCTGCTATTTAAATATCTCCTATTCCCATCCAACCTTTCCTCATTCATCATCGTCATCGTCATCGTCATCACCCACATATAACAATCTTAGCCAAATCATCCAGCCTCCCAACCATTGTTACCATTCTCATCACTTACCAAAACATCGATCTATTAAAGTTCAAGGTACGTTTATCATATTTCTTTCCTCACTCCTACGAGACTACCTAAGATACCACCTAAGATACCTAGGTATCGCCTTTGACATCATCTCCCCTGCATCCTAGAAAACTGCCAGTCTTTACTTGGTTTAATCGCTTCATTTCTCTCGCGTCCCTCTACATTTCTATATCCCCAACTTGCGCCTCGCAATATTAACCTACTAAATATTTTCTCCGGGTTACCAGTTCTCTTCACAGCCCACCACCTAAGCAACCTGAAAGGTACCGACGTGAAAGAGTAACAGGTACCTAGATACCTACCTAGGCAGGTAAGTATTTTATTTTTATCAGTCAAGCACTACATCCTAATATTATTCCAACTTTTCCTGCCTCCCCACAGAGCACTCTTTTCTTTCTACTTCACCCTGACTTATTCTCCGCAGCAACCACATACAATCCCCTTGAATGCAAACAACTGGTAAGTACACAAGTACTTCCGTGAATTAATATCTGCAACTGAGCCGCACTTTTCCCAGAACAGTCCCATTTATTATCCCTCTTACTCCTTCCTACCGACCATTTCTTAGGTATCTTTTTATCCACCTAGTTACCGTGTTTTCTAACATTTAGTCTATTTGACCTTGGTTTCCAATCCATATCCTCGCATCTGTGGAAGAAACAAGATTAACAAACTTTTAAATTGCAGGTATAACCAACCCTCCTTCCTCTCTATCAATTATCTCCAATCATTAAACAAAATCCTTTCCTTCTTTCATACTTTGTTTCCGCCATCACTAACACCCAACAGATTCATCAAGGTAAAATAACCTAAAATACGTAAGTAAATTCTGTTGCTACCTGACCCACCTTACATGACTGCTTTCTCTACTTAGGTACACTTCAAATTATCTCAACTCATTTACCCATTTACTGCCCCGTTTGAGAGGACTATAGTACATTAAACACTAATCATTAATCTATAGAATCGCGATTCCTCCTCGCCATTGAGCCACAGACGAACATTTACTGCTTCGGTACGTATTTTATTTTTACTATCCCAACCTCACACCATTACAATATCCCATAATGCTAGGTTTTTATTTTTACCACAACTGCCATGTCCGCGTTGTGAGATTTAAAGCTTCCATATTACCCTCTGCGAGATTCTCAAACCATACCTCACGTCGTTCTCTTAAAAACTAGCCAGAAGCTAGTATCACCTAAAAGACTCTTGAGGTCTTCCTAGACTTGTGTGATCGCTAAACTGGGCGCTTCTAATCTCAAGTTCCTGTTGCAATCAGATACTAATTGAATCCGCAGTCACTTAAACTGTTAATATGTCTGACCGAGCGTCGGGATCCGGTCGAGCCTCGGCCACCCCGGCCGGCTCTCGCCCCGGTTCACACACCGGATCTCAGTCTGGATCCCAGGCCGGTTCACCCGCTAAAGGTCCAACAAAGAAGCATGCCTTCCCCGACAGCCTTGGATTCGACCCGGCCCGTGATCGACCCGAGCTCACCCCCGCCCAGTTGATTGGTAAACGTGTTGACCTACCGGCCGATGCATACAAAAAGGTAAGATTTTCATGTTACTAGGAACAATATACTATCTCCTAGATAGTTCGGCTTGATACTTACACGCTCATAGTCTAGCGACAAGGACAGCCTCTTCACCGCTCGCCCTGGTTTCAGTACCGGTGGTAAACCAATCAAGGTTCAACTGAACCTTTTCCCTGTGACGAGCTGGAAAGACCAGGAGGTGTACCAATACGACGTAAGTACATGTGCGGCTGTGCCCGGTCCGCTTACCTAACAGCTTAATAGATCGTAGTCGTGCCCAACCCTAAAAATTCCAACGCTTTAGTCAAGAAGGTTTGGAACACTAAGACCGTCACCTCGGAGTTGGCGAAGAAGGGCGGCATGTGGCTATACGATGGCTCCAGACTTGCCTGGTGAGTATTACAATAACTGGACTATTCAATGATGCTGGCTTATGCATGTATAGGTCTTCTGAGAAGATTGACCGCAACGAGATGCGCTGCACCGTTGATCTTGATTCGTTAAAGGAGAAGGCCGAGCACGAAGACATCGCAAAGAAGCTCGAAAAGACAAGCGTTTATAGCCTGACTGTCCGTCAGACGAAGACCATTCGTCTTTCCTACCTCAGAGCCTATCTACAAGGCAAGATCTCCTGGGACACTCATGTTCTCGAATGCATGAGTAGGTACTCCCTTTATGGTAACATATCTTGAATAGCTCACACTAATGGTACGATAGACTTTTTTGACCACTGTCTTCGCCAATGGCCCTCAGAGCAGTGGATCACGATTAAGCGCAATTTCTATGACCCTATGTTCCCTGTTGGTGGTCTTTCAGGTGATCTAGTCGTAAACCAGGGTATCTATTGCGCCCCTCGCCTCAGCGAGGTAAGTATCACCCTTTAAAACTCCTATAGTGTTAGCTAATATAATTATAATCTAGTCGATTAATAGAAACGGAACTGGTCTTGCGATCAACGTTGATCGATGCCAGACTGCATTCTGGCCAGTCCTCAGCATTGACCAACTAGCATTACGCGTGTTGCAAGTACACAAGGAAGAGTGGTCGAACTGTAAGCTCTCATCCCATCTGGAATATAATGTTCTACTGACATAAACTTTATAGGGGATGAACACAAAATGGCATATGCGCTTAAACCGAGAGACCAATTCGACAAGGAACGTAAGGTGATCAGATATCTACCTTCTGACGCCTTCTCCACCCTTCGAAAGCTAAACAAACTCAAGTTTGTTGTCAATCATCGAGGGAAGCTTGGAAAACCCAAGATCTACACCATCAAGAATATCGCATTCAATGAAAAATTTGGTACGGATGGAGCAAACGCCCGCGCCTTCACCTTCGAGAGAACTCTTGAGGATGGGACCACAAAAACTACATCAATATTTGATTATTATATGGACCGCTGGGGTATCCGCCTACGATGGGCAAGGCTTCCGCTTATCGAAGCTACTAATGGGAACATATACCCAATGGAGCTTTGTAATAGTATCGAAGACCAACGATACACTTTCAAGCTCAATCCTAGACAGGTTTGATTGTCTTAACACGGGTTTGATTTCATGAAAACTAACTGGTTCTATAGACATCCGATATGATCAAGGCAGCAGCTACTAGGCCACCACAACGTCAAAAGGATATCATTGAAGGTATTACCCACTTAAAGTGGTCCGAAGATCCTTATTTGAAAGCCTTTGGAATCAGCATCAGTTCTTCCATGGCTATTTCAGACGCGCGACTACTCAAAAACCCCGAAGTCGCCTTTGGCAACAAAAAGGTAAACCCAGGTACATCTGGGCGATGGGATCTTCGAGGAATGAAATTTGCCGAACCGAATCGTCTCCAACTCCACTCTTGGAGCGTCGTCTGCTGTGGGGAAGATACCGTGCGTCAGGATGAACTGGAAAATTTTGCCAGGCTCTTCTCGCAATCCTACCGAGGGCACGGAGGACTTGTCGTTAAACCTGCTCTTTGCCTCACTATCGGCTTTGGGGATAATGATTACGCCAAGATTTGCGAGCAAGCATATAACATAACAGAAAAGGCACATCCGGGAATCGACCCTCAGATGATATTTTTCATATTACCCACCAGGAACCAGCTTGTTTATGAACGTGTCAAGAAGAGTATGGACTGTCGATATAATTTAGTATCACAATGTATTCAAGCAGGGCACGCTAGAAAGGCACAGCTACAATACATCAGCAACGTTGCCATGAAGGTACACTGCAAGCTCGGTGGAGTGACATTCAAAGTTCCCAATGCGTTGAAACCTAATTCTCCACCATTTTGGTCTGTACCTACTATGATGATTGGTGTTGATGTGTCCCACGCCGCGCCAGGAAGCAATCAACCATCAATGGCTGCTTTGACAATGTCTATGGACAAATATGCTACCAGATTTTCTGCGGCGTGTCAAACGAATGGCTGGCGAGTGGAGACAATCCAACCTGACATTATGGAAAGTATGATAACGAAGCTCGCCAAGACCTGGGTCTCAACGAATGGTACCCAACCGCAGCATATCTATTACCTTCGCGATGGTGTAGCCGAAGGCCAATTCCAAGATGTCCTCAACAAGGAAGTAGACCAGATCAAGCGAGTTTTCAATAAGCTGGGTTTCAAAATCCCCAAGTTCACCGTCATCATCGCGACGAAACGTCACCATGTCAGATTCTTTCCCAAGCCCCACGACAAGGAGACCGGCGATCGCAACGGCAACCCTCTGCCAGGTACTTTGGTGGAAAGAGATGTTACGCACCCACAGCATTGGGATTTCTATCTTTGCTCACATGTGGCAATCCAAGGCACCGCCCGTCCTGTTCACTACCAGGTTATACTAGATGAAGCGGGTGTGCAGCCTAACGACCTAACAAAAATGATTTACCAGCAATGCTATCAGTTCTGTCGTTCAACGACTCCAGTTTCACTACACCCAGCAGTTTACTATGCCCATTTGGCATCGAACCGTGCACGCTCACACGAAAACCTCCCATCAGACAAGATGGTTATGGCGTACGCGAAGCCAGGCTTTCCGTATATGAAAAGTCCCGGCGAAATCTGGGATAGAAAGGAGCCCCGACCGGCACCTCTCCTACCGATGGCTAATTTGCGATACAAGATCGAACGCGTAGCATTCATGAATGTTACTATGTGGTACGTTTAAGCATTCAGGGGGGATTCCCTAAGAGCACAATAGACTACTCTCGGCTATTCAAAGGTTACAATCATCCTATCCACAACCTTTTGCACCCTGGGTTTCGACTCTATGAGTAACGATTCGGTTTCCATTGCCGATTCCACCATATACGTCAAATCTGGTTCTAATTCAGTTTTCCAACCTTCAAAAAGTACCTTTAAAGATTGAGAAAGAGATACCTGAGGTTTTTACTTTTCAAGCTCTCCGGGCGACCTTCTTGCCAGACTATGACAAGTGGTGAAAATTGGCAAAGAATATTTTTTTTCTTTGTCGTAGACCTTACCACGTGGCTCTTTGCTGGGCTTACAGATATTTTGCTAGTATTATTGTTTCATCTGCAGATGAGATGAGTTTCCTCTTCGATGATTGACGTCTAGGCACCACGGCTATCCATAATCCTGCGAAAAGCGCGTAACCTCGTAGGAATGCAACAGGTTTCGGATCAAGCACAAAGCCAAGACCATGGTGATAGCTAGGTACCTAGATAGTCTTTATTTTCATGTCTTACGTTATTAATGAAATAAAACGTTTTGCCTTCTTACATTGTGGCTTCGTAATAGCGAAGGCTGCACCACCTTGTAGCGTCTGATTAAGAATCAGTACTTGCCGTACTAGAACGAAGAAAACCAAAGCCAAGTCCGTAACGTACTTCCAGGGTATGCCCTTACCTCTCGTATCTAATGTTACCTTAGGTACCCAGTCTAGAGAAGTAGCAGCTTCATTCTCATAGCAATTAGATTTGAACAAGACTGACGATGTAAGCTAATCAAAAGGCCAGAACCATGAGGATTAGTATAAGCAAAACACTACTATCGCACATTTATTAACTAGGCCTTCTATACTTATAACTTCTTGAGTCTTTTGGCTCCCAGTTAGGATCTATGGTTACATAAGCGGAGGAGAACCAGTATCGTTAGTGATAGTTATAAGAAGAAATTGTGTAAGAAAGATCGCATCGATGGATACCTAGGTAGGTAAGTTAGTGGCGTATCCGAGCAGAAAACTCATCATCCAAATTGCTCGCCCTTTTAGGGGCGGCTTAAAGGAAAATACTATAGTTTTAGTAGGTATCGAACACATATTACTACACCAAAAAAAAAAAAAAAAAAAAAAAAAATCATTTTATATCAACGCATATGTTTCATAGTATGCTTTATTCATAAATCGACACACCCCCTCAGGGTTCAGATCGATCCCAGCCAAGTCTGGTATTCTTTTTCAGACTCTTGATTTCTGGCGGAATCGAACCTGAGGCTTTGGCATTTCTTGTGCAGGTGGTCTCTTTTCAGCACCCAATGGTCTAGGGTTTGTATTGCGGCGAGGCCCGCCCGGTCACTCGGGATCAAGCATTGAACATGAGACTCTTAACTTGCCGAACACATACCACTAGACCAGAGGGTGGGTTTTTTATTAATATATTTGTTATTTGGCATGTTTGCTGTTTTGATATATTTACCGGTAGGGCTTCTGTTTTAACCGCTCAACTGCTACCATTGGTGTGGTTGACACGATAACTAGCTGCTACTTATTTCTTTTTATGTCTTTAAGATTTTCCCTAGATAGTTATAAATTTGATGCTATCTATTATTAGTTAGATGATTTACACAGTAAATTGTAAATCTCATTGCTCTTCTAATGGGTCCGTAGAGTTTGTTATCCTTCCAGCCAACGAGGCCTAGCTAGCCTATACACCGCGAATAACACCAAGGTTTCCAATCCCTTACTGATAACTCACGCCGTTGCGAGCCTGACGGATTCGCAAACAACTTCCTGGGTAGAAGCAGCACCAGTGCGGCGATGCAGTCAACATGCAAGGTGTCTGATCCTCCTCGCTTCGCTACCGACAGCCGAACAACCGACCCAAAAAGCTAAGACCAATGATGACGGAATAAGCCGCGCCCCACTTCCCTAATCTGTCCACCATTCGCGTTTTCAGCCAATCAAAGCCCCGCTATCTTAAGCTCGCGCCTCCAAACGCAAGGTACCACGGTCTCGGGTCCGGGGCCCAACGCTAGGTAGGATTCCGCTGCGAAATTATCAAGGATTAATAAGGCAAAAGAGTTGCTTGCAAACGCGAATACGGCGGAAGCTTCTGAGCGGTGAGGGAAACGCGATGTTATTATCCGTACCTAGGTATATTTCCACCTACCGGTTATCAATTCTAGTTAAATTCAATGCTGCTTTCTTTAGACGTCGGCGCAGTACTGTTATGACAAACTACCTACAGACCCTGCAGCTTTACCCCGGATTAGACCCTCACATAACCGTGCTAATCTCCTCCACATCTCTATTCTATTCTAGGATAACGTAGCCTGTCACCCCGGTGATCGAGCTCCACGACACTCCAGACTTACCAAAAGTTAGTGTCACCGAGCATATTCGCATCGTACGATGGGGAATAATACCATCCCTGGCAGCGACAGGGCGAATTAAAAAGAAAAGAGAAAAAAAAAAAAAAGCAGAATGCAGTTGGTGTAGAGGAATCCGTCTACTTTTGATAACGAATGGTATTAAGGTAATTGCCGAAAGCAATTGCTTTCAACCTAAATATTACATCTTTCCTCCTTTCTAGAATATTACCAGTCTTCTGCCAATGCACTCAGCAACTCCCAGTTGGTGGGAGCGGTCCGTTCCACTCCACGTACTTGACGGTGGGATATCTGTCCTCGCAAATCAGATCCTTGTTTCTCTCCGAGGGATACTTATCCGGGAGGTAAGGCCACATCTCTACGATATCATTCACTGCTTTCTTGCGTACGTTGTCGTTGGTATCCCATTTCGCGAACAAAAAGCCGTAACTCACATCTTTAGATAAGCAAGGGGACATAAGTTCTTGTGCACATTCCTCGTTTCTAGAAAAAGTTTCTCGGAGTATGAGTTCTCGAGGATTGAATAAGGGGGCCGATGTGTATAAATCTCTAGGAAGGGGCACCGATGGGTTATTCGATAGTATCGCCCCGAGGTGGCGTCTACTGTCGTGGGTGGGCAATTTCATTGACCCTAGGGATGATAATTTAATTGGCGTTATGAGGGTTGCGTGGTGATTACGAGGATTGAAAAATTCGGAAGGCCAATGAGCGATATCAGCCACTATATATGGATGCAGGTTTTCTTCGGGGAGCTTGACATTTCAACGCGTTAGTACAGCAAGCTCACCTCCCTCTAACGAATGAATACACGGGGTTGAGAGGTAACTTGTACGTACCAATATGCGGTCAAATGTTTTTCGTTTCAGTATCTGATCCATGAGATGAAGAGGGCCATACTCTAAGAAGAAGTGGATGTTTAAAGTGCGCATTCGAGCGTGGAAAGTTGAGAGGAGGTCTTGCAGATAATAGTACAGCTTGCCTAATATATCATTTTTTGCCAAGCCGGTAGACATCTTCTTGAATTCGGATCGAGACCATCCACGCTCCGGTCCTTTCGTGTCGTCGATAAGCCATTCATACACGCCTCGGGAACCGTCAAATAGTGTGCTAATATCCAATTACCACAGAGATTAGCCAGCATATTCGGGGTATATATAGAAGAAGGGATTATATTTGGGGAAACGGAGCTACAGGGAGACTCACAGGTTGGGCGTATTATAATAAAATAACTCCCGACCAAAGGGCTTTAGAATACCGTCATACTTGAATGCCATGTGGGACGGTCGCTCGCGGGAAGGCTGTCTAAATAAATACTGCTCTCTGTAATCTCTTCGGTTTTCCGTGAGGACTATGGATTCCCGAGCACTTTTACACATTTTCCAGTTTGATTCCCTCAATAGGTACCCCTCCAGGCGATACCAATGTTGCCGGGGCATATCAAGACTAATGCTGATGGGCGCAAGCTCCTTTCTAACCACTGTTCCTCTACAATCTAGACCTAGTTCATCCCAAAACAGTCTATCTACATTTTCGTTTTCGGATCCTTTGTTATTCAGCCGGATCTCCTCTCTCACGAATTCTACTAGCGACTCGCGCATCCAGCCGTCTATTGAGGATGGTATGCAGAAGGAGTACCATAAGTGTATGGCGTTCTCTGTGGCTTCGGCTACGTCGTCGTGGTAGAGCAAATAGGTCAGGATTATAAAGGCGCGGGCAATGGTATTGAAATCTTCGTCGTTGATGACGATGTTTATCTGCCCTTTATGGTCCTCTGGTATACCGGCGACCGTCTTGACGACGTTCCTGAGGTCCCCGCAGCCTACGTGACGATTATTAGCAATGCTGTATCGCGTTGCCCTTAGGTTATATGTAGTACGGATGAGTACGTGCCAACGAATAATAAGTCCAAGGGCTGCGTATAGTCGACTCCTTCGTTGGTTTCAAGTTTTAGTATGTCCACCGCAGCAGATCTCCCCTAGAGTTGTTTCCGGTACATGTTCAGATGTGAGGGCCATTGGAAGAAGAATTTAGGGAATTGGCCTCGATGATACCAGCTGGGAAACCAGTCAGGGTGTGCGTACATAGATTCACAATCTATCTCATGATTACGCCTATGCTTCTTCTGGCACATTTTTGAACAGTATTGTACTAGAGAGCAAGGTTCGCAAGCGAAAGTGGCAACATTCTTACAACGAGGTACGTCGCAGAGGAACGTGCGTGGAGCCATGATGAGATATATGCTATCGTGAATTTGAAAGAATAACGAGTATCGCAGAATTTAAAATCAGAATCAAAAATTCGAAGTGAATATTTACGGCGGAAGAGGATAAGTGGTATGATGTGTGTTGATGTTGATGTCTTGCTTGTATAAGAGTGTGTGTGGTATATATGTCAGGATGTATGTGTAAGAGGTAAGGTTGTCTATAGGCAAAGCGCCTACAGCATTTCAATGTATTTATTTAATTAATTAGGTATTTACCTATTTATTTACCTTAGTCGAGACGTACCTGCCTTAATAATGCCCGAAATGGCACCATAGGTATTAGAGGTAGGTATTTCCATTACACATGTACTTTATTTAGGTATTTTAATGACGTCGTTACATGCAGTATAGGGAACCGCGCTTACCTTTGGTATACTAATCTCAGCGGCAATAAACTCTTATGGGCACAAATCTGAACTCTGGACTTTTCAACTACAACTCCAACAAAGTGCAACACGCAACGTGCAACACAAACACACACACACACGCACACAAGAATACGTCGTATCGTCAAATCAATCGCATTCACCAGTATCCGAACTCGTATTAATTCATTCGTTAGTTCATTAGCCTTTCTTGGGTATCATAGCTGTCTCGTCCTTTTTCCACTCCCGAGTTCGACCACTTCTAATCCTTCGACTTGCTCAATCCTCCTTAAACTACGTCTGCCGGACCCTGAACTGGACCCCGAACTAGACCGCGATATCCTGTCACCGCCTAATAATGCCTCTTCACTCTCACCAGCCTTATTCCTTCCCATCCCGATATCTACCTCCTCTTCGTGTGCTTCTGGCACACTGTTTAGACTATGTGCCCTTACCATCCCGTCGTGAGGATCTAACGTTAATGTAGAATTGCTTGCAGCAGTGGTGGTAGTGCTGTTACTGCCATTTCGACTAAGGCTCGCCTGTAAACTGGCCTGTCTCGTCGACAGCGAGTCTCCCCTAGGTCTCGATTGTAGCACGTTTACCGCTCCTGCGCTGACTACGCTATCACGCTGATGAGGGGTGTCTTCCCAGCCAAACTCGACTCCTAACGCTCGCTCTACGTCTGCTTTGGTATGCGAGCTTGAACGCCGTCGAAGGTAATCATCGAACTGCGTGTCGCGTTTATGATCATAGCTCGCACGACGCTCCATCATTGGCGGCGCTACGGGTGGACTCGGTTGGGGTGAAGGAGGGTGACTACTAAGGGCTAGAGAAATATGGCGGCTAGCGGCGGATAGCGATCGTGGTCGCGTTACCGCTACGGAAGGATTTGTCGGATCGTACGGCACAGGGGGTTCAAGCCACGACGAGCGATACGCCGTTTCTTCAGGCTCCTCAGCACTGGCGTACCCGTACGGCTTAACGTTGCCGGGGATATGGTAATCATCATAACCTGATAGGCGACGATAGATGATGACCGAATAAATAGTAGGGATAATTGTGAAGAACCTGAAAATAACTAGTCAGTATGCTTCCTTCGATGTGCTCGATATTTATAATTTGGACAAAGGGCTTACAGGAGGATGCAGTCCAACACCAACCCAATCAGCGAGTATCGCCTATCGGCGTACCTCACATAGACCACAATATCGAGTACCAGGACGGCAGATGTAAGAGCCAAGTTTATGATGTTTCCGAATAGCAACGGTAACGGTGTTAATACTTCGGCAATGAACTTCGCTATTGAGACGAATATTATAACGAGAGAAATGAACGAAAATGAGACATTGGCAGTTTCCCACCTGTAACAATGTAGGTTAGCCAATTTGTCTACTCCAACCCATCACTATAACTAAATCCCGGAGCCCAAGGTGAGTCTCCAAGTACTTACACGAACTCCACTGTAGGATCTTCTCCCAATGCTTGCTGGTCCTTCCACGTTTTGGATGTTCGCGAGAGTCGATAGGAGAATAGACCCATCATGCCCAGCAAAATTAATATCTGGGCTATCCAGCATGGTAGGAGTATCCTTTTCCTCCACTTCGCCCGTCCAAATTGCGCATTGTCCCGGTGTGTGTAACCCATTTTCGACCGCGGATATATCTGCTGCTTACCTCAAATATTTCGAAGTAGCGGTCTATCAATCTCGCCTTACGGCGGTATAAATAGGATGTTTTGGCGTTTTTAGACTCTTGACTGGTATTTTCCTGTGTGGTAGGTTCCTAATACTCCATTCCCGAAGTACCAGATAGCTACCCAACATTCACTACGGCCGATATCGTCGAGTAACTGGTTGTAGGCAGCGGAATCTAATGCAGCCTTACGAGACAAGCCCCCGTGGGAGAGGCAGCTACTATATAAAGTCTCCCATGGAAAAACTGGGTAACAAAGCAAACAAGGACCATATGCATAGCCTCAGCAAACCCCATCCCGCCTAGTCCTAACCAAAGCAAGGATCTTATTGGGGACTCCAAAAGGCGGCATCGGTGGAAATTACACCAACCAAAATTTACCTTTAGCTGGAGGGATTATGGGGGTTCTGTCTCGAGTAGTTAAGGCATACAACCGGAAAGACTATGAGGAGAAGAAGCGCCCGTCGATGAGACAAAAGCTTGTATTATTGCTAATACAAGAAACGGACAAGAACGCCTTGCGTTGGTGTCAGCGCCGGCTTCAGTAACGAACAGTAGCTATTGGATCGTTACTTGATTTGTTTGACGACTAGCATCCACCGAGCCCACATCGTGCACATCGGGGGCTCTTGCTAACCTGAGATGGGTCATGGTAGGGCTTGGTGATGCGTTGCGGCTGAGTTTGAGCTGGAAGACCCTTGTTGAGTCAGTTAAGCTACATTTGGGTATCCGGACCAAGGATCCAATCATGCTCGGTTGTACGATGGATACTCGATGAACTGTTCAACGAGACCGACGAATTGGACTTGGAAACCTGGCGCTACATACGGTTTGAGTAACATAACGGCGCAGGCATTCATGACATGGGCCAGCTTTGCACGACAACGCATGAAATCCTCTACTCGCCGTACGCGATGAAAATCCGCGGGTCGCTTTCTTTCGGGATTTTGGAAGCTAGCCCTAGGTTCGCGAAGCTCGTTACGCGGGCGGCACGGGTTTTGAACTGGCGATCAAAACTTAATTTTCCGGAATAGCCAGGCTTATTTACGATGCGGAAGCGGAGATTTATTCTTAGTTATCGGACGTAAACATTTTGTTTTGTTGGAAGATCGTCAGTTGTTACTTACCCCGGTTCTTGGGTAGGGCCATTTTTATAACCCAATAAGATCTCTAGCACTGATGGAGTTGTTGCTAAACTTGGACGCGTAGTATGGTCAATGACAAACAGTTATTGCATGGGAGGTATTGCTTTGTTAGGGATTCCATCGCGCGGCCCGCACCTGGGGCTGTGCCTCGTCGGGATGACTCCGAATTGGCAATGAAGACCTTTTTTTTTTTTTTTTTTTTTTTAAATCAACCGAATTTGGAATTTGTCGAAGATAGTCATAATTTGGAATGGCGTGCCGAATAACACATCCATATTCAGAACCACCTGATTAAAAATATCAGATCATTAAAACGAGAACAGGCTATGCCGTCATCTTCTTCGTTGGCGACTTCGACACCGCAAAATCCTGATCGTTGGTATGTACCCCAAGGATGTATGGTTTGTCAAAGAAATAACGAGAATTGAAAATCATCCGAGATTCTACGTAGCTGATCCTTCGCTGACCCCGGGAGTTAGACAACTCAAAGTTGCATCGCCTATTATATTCCAAATGCGTCTCTAAACCCCCATCAAAACTGGAACCGGGTTTTTACTTCTTACAAGATGCTGGATTTTGTTATTATAGGACATGTTCAATATACGAAATCACTTGGATACGATGCAGACGACGATTGTAGGTTCGGATGATAAATATTAACAGATATTCACAAATACTCTAGGTATAAGTTCAAGCTCGGCTCAAAGTGTTGAGCCCTCTCCCATTCTAATCCCATTATTCATCCACGCGCCCCTTCGGTGTGGTTACTATACCCTTGACGCCAACGACCATGCTTCATTAGGATGTATTTCTTGAAGTGCCGGGATGGATATCGAGTCTCTTCGTCGAGCATACGACTCGTTATCCATCGTCCTCATCACCTGCGCCTCGTTCAGATTGCGCTTACGCAGCCGGGTTCTTGGCGACACTAGCAGCGTTGAAGGGGACGACATTTCCGTCGGCGTCGACCATGGCTGCGGTCTGGACTTTTTCTCCCTGTCGTCGCACGACGGCCTTCTGTGATCGGGGAACTTTGGCTGTTATAATAGTCAGCATATATGCATTATTTTCTCTCATGAATTCCTGTCAGCTTACTGAGCTCCGCCATGGCGACGGTGGTGAATAGACCGAAAATAAAGACCGAGAGCTTCATGTTGACTGATTTGTTTATTTATCTTGGAAAGACTGAAGGAATGGTATAGGTCGGCCGGCGACGAGCTTGTGTGAATATGCTGCTAAAAGGTGAATGAAAGATTGATCAACTAGAGTGGCTTCAACTCGCAGAGGATGAGGAAAAAGAAAAGAAGAGCCTAACGAAACGTGGGCTTGAGGTCCTTTTGTATGATTACGCTGGGACGAAGTCGAGATGTCTACGGAAAGGCAAGCGCCTTCAATTGTCACTTTTCCAATACTGATCTTCAACGGACAAGGCTACATGAGACACGCGGATAGTTCATTTCCCGTCAGCACTGCTGAATCGGGTAGTGACTATCAGGGAGCGTTTAGGGTTGGACTCCGTCTCGACGTGGTCTAGAACTCCTAATGTCATTGAGGAAACAAACAATAAACCCTAGCAATCCCAGATGACAGGAACATTAGATGCCCCGCTGGGGAATAGATCTTCTGTCAAGATCTCTCAAAAGAAGGTTAACGAGCGGATACTAAGAAGCTAGACTCGCAGCTGGAGAGGCAAAGAGGACGAAGAATTGGTCGAGACGCGCGGAAGTTGTTGACAGACAAGGGTATGAGACGAAGCTGTAACAAGTTGCAATGCTTATTTGAGCCGCGCTGTAGCATTGGTAACATTGGCGCCCACCACGATGTAACGCTGCGGGTGCAAACAGCCAAACAGCCAAACAATCTTGGCATCGAAGAGCCGATCAGGGACGGCACTCCAGCTTTCCGTGTTCCAAGATGAATCTGGAGGAGGACTGGATCATATTGTTAAAATTTGGGGAGGGGATGGGGGAAAGAATTCGTCATTGAAGCTGAACGTAGAAGACGTATTCGGATCCATCGGGTTTTAGAACGTCTATGCGGAAAATGTGAGACGAGAGATCATCAAGAAATCCAGACCGCCGTCTTTTTTTTTTTTTTTTCTTGGCCCTTTTTCCCCCTTATTTTTCGGGTTATTCTTGTACCCTTGTACCTTTTCTTTTCTCACTCTCTGTACTTCGTACAGATCTGAAAATGTCCTGGGTTTAGCCACACGAAATAAAAACACAGCCACATTTAGGTAATCTTTAAAGCCCCAGGATCCAAATTTTGTTCATATGAAAATCCGAAAATCCGAAAATCCCCAAAATTGACAAGAATTTTGGCAGTCGGCCAAGAGCCATGTTCAAGCTCTTAGGTGTCGGACCAAAAGTTTCAACATCCCTAACATTATCGTTCTCAAAATCGCCAAGTTGTAGGCAGCAGGCTACTTCTAGTTTCTTCCGTCGGGATCGAAGCGTGTCTCGCAGTTCGGGGTTCCACACGATGTCGGTGGTTGATCTTGGTCGACTTCGAGACCTGCGGCATACCAGGCATTCCATAACTCTTTCCAATGGCAAGCGCCTTGTACTCTTTCGCTTGCCGAGGATTGATCGGCCAGATTCCGTGGCGCTTCCTGCTGCAGAAAGCCCGGACTCCTGGAATTACTATGCCATGGAGGCGGAGTGTCCTCACGCTGGTGGACCGATGGCCGATGCTCACATAGACATCGAAGACTCGTCTTACATTGCCTCTTGCCCGTGGCATGCGTATGACTTCAACGTAGAGACTGGTGAGTCTAGTTACGGTATCAAAGCCTGCACATTCCCAGTCACTGTTCAAGATGAAAGAGTGAGTATACAAATTGCAGGGACTGAGAATTTACTACTCAAAAAGATCGAGCCCGTCAGCGAGAAGGTGAAATTCAAACATGGTCCTAGAACTGACCCCGCAGGCCCTGCGCCGTTTCTCGACGAGAATGCAAGCCTGTGCGATTGGTGCAATCATATCCTAAACACATCTAATCCCGAACACAAGATTGAACTCACAACCCATCTCTTTTCGTTATTTGCAACTCGTGAACAGTCCTCTTCGCTCATGGAGATCGGGGCTGGCACCGTGATCCCGCCCGAAGAGCCGCCAAGACAAAACCTGACCCAAGTGAAACCGGGGCAGATGCCCAGAGCCGGCAAGGGAGGCAACCTTAAAAATAGGATCATGATGCTCCACGCTCTGGCAAACATCGAGCAGTGGGCCATCGATCTTGCTATCGATATCATGGTCCGGTTTGCTTCGTTTCAAACAATAGCGCGGGATGAGAATGACCGCCCACGCCCGCTCCCGCGAACTTTTTTTTACGACTGGCTTAAGGTAGCGAATGATGAGGCAAAGCACTTCTCTTTGCTACGGGCGAGGCTAGAGGAGATGGGGAGTCATTTTGGCGCTTTGCCGGTTCATCACGGGCTATGGGAGTCTGCAACGCGAACATCGCATGACCTGCGCGCCAGGATAAGCGTCATTGCACTTGTCCACGAGGCGCGTGGACTCGACGTTAATCCTAGGACGATTGAAAAATTCCAAAACGCTGGAGATAGCGAGAGCGTCGAAGCTTTGAACGTCATTCACAACGATGAAATTACACACGTCACAACAGGGCACAGATGGCTTAGTTGGATTTGTCAACAGGAAGGCACCGATCCTGTTCAAGTCTTCCGAAGCAACGTGCAGAAACACTTTAGAGGTGCTGTGAGGGGCCCGTTTAATGCGGAGGCCCGACAACAGGCTGGTATGGATAAGAGCTATTACGAAGACCTCGAGGGACTCCCGTGGAAAGGGGATATCATCGCTGGTGGTTGAAGTGTCTATATCATCCTTCCGAGTATAAATGACGATCACTTGGTCTAGACTTCTCCTATTGGATAAACGCCACCATGGAGGGATAGCAAAGTATCACTGGGCCAATGCCGGTGACGTCGAGCAAAGGGGCACAGATATTCCAGAGCTATTCACGAGGCTTACTCGTAGCTCTTGGGCGTTCCTTTCTTTCAGGCCCCGAAATCGTCACTAGCTGCTACTGTACTGCCGTGTGCTATAGCTATTAGTATGGCATATAGGACATTTCGTTTGTGGTCTGACCATCATCGTTTTCGGGGGCTATAAAGAAACAACTAGCTTACGGCAACCTGGTGTTAATAGCCGACTCGATGAGGTTTCCGCGACATAGGCAATTGACCAGAGTTACTTTAGCAACAAAGAGAAATAAATAGAACCTTACCAGAAGGCGTCTTTATGGACGTTTATTTATTTATTTCACTAGTATAAAGTATTGCTTCTAGAACTGACTCTCTGGTTAGCCAAGTTGCCCGGCAGGACATGGTCTACATCCATAAGAAAAAAAGGTACGAGGATACCGAAGCCGAGGGGAAAAATGAGGCTGACTTTCAATGTTCAATGGCAGCATTTTAATTAAATTAACCCACCTTTATTATGGTCAAGCTCAGCACTATTTTTGGTCACGACCAGGCAGCCAGGTGGGGTGATAAGACTTTAGTTATGAAAGAGAGTTGTGCATTATTCATATCGTAAGCTTCATAGGTAGGTACATTATGTACATAATGTCGATAAAACAACATGAATGGACCAATTCGTAATTCAATGGAGCACCGTAGATGGAGCCTTCTAGGTTATCCGCCAAGCCCGCAGCGACTTTCTCCTTCCAACTTGGCCCGGCTTGCACTTGCTAGGTACTGCTACCTAGTACTACATAGTGGTTAGTACTAACCTTTAGGTGCTAACACGGACGCGGAGGGGGGAAAGCGGGGTGATCTTGTGAATTCGAGACGGATTGATTATCCCAATCGCAACCCAACTACGACTTTAACTTTGACAGTATGACTACTGCAATTACTTGCAACTGCTGCAACTAAAATAAAAATAAAAATAAAATAAAAAAGGGAGGAGGAAAAGCAAAGCTGGGAGACTAATGCAACTACTAACTACAATTGAAGCATTTCTCTTCGGGGTTTAGTTTTGGTTTCTGGTCCACCCGCCCGCTTCCGATTCTTCCCTCTTGATTAATTCCCACGCGCTCGCTTGACTCTATTCTCGGTTATCTTCCATTCCTCAAACACATTTCTTCATATCCGTCTTCCTGTCATACTTTATAATCTACCCGCGCCTACGAAGGCTCTCGAGAAAATACACAAGTTAGCAAAGCAACAACTAACCATGGCTACCGTCCCGCATTGTCTCTACTGCTTCGAGACGCTTTCCGCGTACCTTGAGGGCCATAAGTCCCTGAGCCTGGCCGAGATCGTGGACTTGTGGGACGAGTACAACAAGGAGGCGGGAGCCGGCACCGAAGATGCAAGTAAACATGACAGCCTCGAGAAACGCATCCCCGCTCTTCGACGAGTAGTCGATTCGGAGTCTTCCGAAATAAGCAGCTCGTCTTCGCCTTCTTCGGGCTCGACCATGTCCCTGGCTACCAGCACCCCTGCCACCTCTACCGATTCTCTTGCCGAAACTATCATCACCGAGTCCCCGCTCTTCGTCACCTGGAACACGGTGTCCTCGCGCTCGGGCAATACCTCCCTGCGGGGCTGCATCGGGACGTTCGAGGCGCAGAAACTCGACGAGGGGCTCTCGTCGTACGCCATCACCTCGGCCATCAACGACATGCGCTTCGACCCCATTAGCAAGCGGGAGCTGCCCTCGCTCGAGGTCGCCGTCACCCTGCTGACCGACTTCGAGGACTGCGCCGACGCGATGGACTGGGAGATCGGGACGCACGGGCTGCGTATCAGTTTCGCGGAGCGGGGCCGGCGCTACGGCGCTACGTACCTCCCGGACGTGGCGGCGGAGCAGGGGTGGACCAAGGAGGAGACGCTGGTTAGTCTGATGCGCAAGGCCGGGTGGGCGGGGCGGAAGGATAAGTGGCAGAGCGTCGATCTGAAGGTTGTGAGGTACCAGGGGAAGAAGAAGTCCTTGTTGTATGCCGAGTACAAGCGTTGGCGCGATTGGGTTAGTCGGAAGGGGGAGGTGGGTGATGAGAATGACGATGAGGATGAGGATGAGGATGATGAAAATGAGAGTGAGGCTTAGATGGGGAAGGGTATTGGGGTTATACTACAAACATTATCACGGCTGCCTTCCCTAATTAGGGACCGCGCGGGTTACATGCATGCATCTTTGGTGGACTGGACGGCGTTGGCGCATGAGGGATGGAATTAGGCGTATAGAGTACGGCACCTGATACGGCGGCGGCGGGAGCAGCAGCAGCGACAGCAGCCCAGGTGGGTGATTTTGACGATACAGGTAGATTTCTGATTTCTGATTTCTCTCTTCTTTTTCTTTTTTTTCTTTTTCGTTTCTTCGGTGCGTTTTCGCTGTGCATACGTGTTTTCTACTCGCTCGTCTAGTCGTTGATAGTGCCTAGATTATGCTCTTTTGAGGTACTCTACGACTTTATTTATAAGATTGATTGGCTTTGCTCATATATCCCTCTATTCATTTGCTGAACCCCTTTGCCTGAGCGGAGGTATATTCGTTGATTGAGTGGAAGTATGTTATAAGGCGGACGTTACATTACGTTACGTTTCTGTCGTGCGATTCCGTTGACCAGGACACAAAATTCTGCAATTTTTGGTAAGGTAAGTTGGTTTTGCTTGCCCGATCGATGAAAGCGGCGGATATCAGATCAGGGAGCTAGCTAGGTACCTAGTTTCCCGACGATGCGAGATCTCATGCCAGCCGCGATCTAGGGGGTTCCAAAGGGACCGAAACCCGCCGCCATGCCCTGGCATGGGGATAAAATGGAACCGCCCTTCTTCTAGAACTCCTGGTTGCTATATCGACGTACGATGTCTCAGGGACTTTTTCTATTATTTCCTTCGCTCGATCGTGAGGATAGGTAGCTACTAGGTTAGATGCATGGGTACGTGGGTAGAGGGGGGGAATGTCTCTGGGGAATGGGACCCCCTCCATTCTTGAGGATAATTTCCCGTGATCTAATGGACTAGCTGGTGAGGGTTTTGAAGACGGCAGTCTCCTAGTTATCGGGTTTAAATTCCACGGCAAAGGGGTTGATATACTCGACGGTGCGCACGTCGAGGGAATATGAATATCCTGGTGCTTTTCTGTTCTGCACTTGACGGAATTAAGGCGTTGCGATACTGCGAAATTATCCCATCGACCACCGACCCGATTGCCGAGGTAACATGTCGTTTCCTCATCCTCTTTTCTTCATCGTTGCTTCGACGCTGATCGGCGTGGGGCGAGCGGCTGGCTTGAAATCGTATAACGGGACGGCTAATGGGACGATACACGGCGCACCGGCGAATACGACGGGTCTGCCGAAGAGTACGCATCAGGTGCTCTCGCTTCCCCTGAGGAAGGTCGAGCATAAGGGCATTGCGTCGCCGAGCCTAGCAAAGCGGTATTTTGGATCGGATGTCCTGGGGGTGTATGGCGCGGCGTATTTTGCAGAGTGTATGACCTCCTCTCCTCCTCCTCTCATCCTCCTATCTCCCACTAGGATACCAAGAACGTTATAGACTTTCTAATAAGGAAAATAGTGACCATCGGCACCGGCGAGAACCCGCAGACGGTCAACGTGCTGCTGGACACGGGCTCGTTCGAGCTGTGGGTGAACCCGAACTGCAGCGCTACTAATGTGGTCCAATACTGCTCCGAGTTCGGGCACTACGATCCCGCGCTCTCGCCTACGTCGAAGAATCTGAATAAGACGTTTCAGATACATTACGGGCTGGGGAGCGCGGAGGGGACGTATCATCAGGATGATGTGTTTATTTCTGGTTAGTACAAAATATAGGTTCGTGCGAACTGGAAGAACCTTGCTGATGTAGGAAGCAGGCGCAAAACTCCCAGGGCAGCAATTCGGAGTCTCGAATACGTCTAGCGATGTCTGGTTTGGTATCCTGGGTCTCGGTCACGGTAAGGGCCGCGGTGTGATTGAGTATGAGTCTATCATCGACTCGTTGGCCGCGCAGGAGTATACGGATAGCAAGTTGTTTAGCCTGGATTTGGGCGGCCAGCCTGGACCAAAGGGTAAGCAGATCCTGTCTCTTTATCGCTATACGATATGACGACTGACACTAAGCAAGCTGCCATCACGGGAGAAATGGTCTTTGGAGGCGTCGATACGAATAAGTACGCGGGTAACCTGGCGAAAGTACCAACGGATCCTAATGATGCGTATGTTTCCCTATTATACTGAGTCTCATGCTTTATCTAATGATCCTCAGGCACTATGTCGCAACGCTCAACTCGATAACTCTCCAAGTCCCTTCTTCTAAGTCGCGATCTAGCCCCATCAATACCGTCTCCCATAGCATCAAGGCTATCAACGATTCTAGCCTTCCGCTACCCGTGGTCGTGGACTCGGGAACTACGCTTTCTTTGCTCCCTGAATCCATGGTCTCGGCTATCGCTGCTGGGTTTCCCGGTGCTGAACCAGACGGGAATGGCGGCTACAAGGTACCGTGCGACCTGCGAAATACTACTGAGGGTCGTGTAGAATTTGAACTCAAAGGGGACGGAAACGACAAGGTCAAAATAAGTGTTAGTTATAGCGACTTTATATGGTACGGTGGCGATGAATGTGTCCTCGGCGCGTGGTATACTAAGGACGTTGGCGTGTGGATCTTGGGAGACACGTTTCTAAGGGGAGCGTATGGTAAGTATTGTTTTTCGTTATGACGATCTCCCTTCAGAAGCTAACACATTGAAAGTATCATTCGACCAAAGCAACAACGCGCTGTGGATGGCCGACTATGTCTCCTGTGGTGAAGGATCGAACCTAGTCCGCGTTGAAGCAGGTCCTGACGTAGCAGGTAACATCCCCGGATCTTGCGAGATGGCGGCGCCCGCACAAGTTCCAACGCCTGCGGCCAGTCACCCTAAACCTACTTATGATCCGGAATGCGACTGCACTAGATTCGGCTTCTCTACCGAGTTTAGGACTAGTTTCGAGACTTCTACTGCTACCGCTACTATTAGGAAACAAGCGAGCCCAGCACCAAAGCCCGGTCCCCATGGTCATGATCTGCCTGCTCCTGAAGACGACGAGCGCGATGGCGACGAGGATCAGTCAAAGCAGAAGCATATTGATATAATCACAGCTACGGAGACTTTCACGAGTACTCTTGTTCACCACGTTGTTTATACGGCCGATCGTCAAGTAGTTACTAGCCACGTTACAGTCGTGACAACCTTCTGCCCAGGCGACATTATTCCCCCGGTTTCTCCAGCTCCAGCTCCAGCCACAGCGCATTCCCAGACTCGAGGCCAGGTTCAACATACTACCACACGCCACATCCGAGTATCAACTATATCGGCTCCGGTAGAACAAGTCACCATAGCCGCGGTAAGCCATGCCACCGGGGAAGCTCCGGAGACAGTACCAGACACGTTTGTCACTACGCCGCCGAATTCGACGACGACAGAGATGATGGCGCAGGAAACCACTATAACCAACTCCGTCAACATAAACGTGAATTCCTCCTCTCCTACAAAACCATTCCCTACACCTACCGACGGCAGCCTCTCTACCTTCCCCTTCTCACCTCCGACATTCTCATCTACCTTTTCCCCATATTCCTCACCATCTAGTCCCGCGCCCCCATCCCCATCCCCATCCCAGTCTTCACTACAACCACAACAACAACAGCAACAAACGCAACAAGCCGTACAGTCGCAACAGCAAGCACGGCCCTCCCCTCCCAACCCCGGTTTCGGTGCCGTAGGCTGGGGCTTCAACAGCACCACCACCTCCTCCGCACCCACGAACCACCCTCTAAACACTGGCAGCCCCAACCCCAATCCCAACCCTAATCCCAATCCCAATCCCAACATCAATTACAACCCGGCCCCCGCGCCCAAACCCACCTCCCCTCCCACGCCCAACCCCGACCGCGTAATCGCCCCCGCCGTCCCGACGAAAGAAACGTGGCACTCCCCGATGCCGAGCGGGATGGCGATGGCGACCTCCGCCGCGGTGCGCAAGACGCTGGCGGACGTGGCGGTCGGCCTGTGGACCGTCGCGATGGTTGTCGTCGTGCTGGGGAGTGCGTTACGGGATTAGGAATACGAGGATGTGGAGCTGGTTTCCTGATTTTTTTTTTTTTTTATTCCTCTTGCTTGTTTTCGGTTTCGATATCTTAATGATTGAATGAATGATTGAAATATATGCGAGGTGATATAATAGGGGTGGAGGGGATGGTTGGCTAGGTGCCTAACCTAGGTAAATGGATAATGGGTGTGGAAGGATCGGGAGATAGGGGGTTTGGGAGGATGGGTGGAAATACTCTCGGAGTGGCGAGAGCGGTGATAGTTTCGACTATGGATAGTGGGAAATACCTCAGTCTTGTTGGAAATTCTGCTCAGAGGTTATTTGGAGCCAATCAGATCAGAAAGTAACACCCTTTGATAGATCATAGATAATAGATAGCTTAATTAAACAATTCAAAATATTTATTTCGGGTTCCTCACCGTGATACTCGAACCGATCAGCAAACAAGTCACTATTCCCAAAACATATAAACGCAAGCACAGAACTGTATAACAGGAATTCGGTATTATTATGTCACGTAACGTGCCTATGTTCTTTTTGCGATCCGTCCCATCCACCGAATATGCAGCCCGAGCCCGAAAAGGAGGAACCCAACAATCGCGGGACTTCCGACATGAAAGCAGGTAGATATAAAAGTAATGAAGACCCTCCCAATGTCTCGCTTGCCACCGTGTAAAACGCCTATGTAGTCAGCCCTGGGATACAGCTGTTGTCTCAGAGATATAAATAAAAAAACATAAAAAAAAAAAAAAAAAAAAAAAAAAAACCCTCCGTTCGGTTCTTTCTTTTCTCCAGCCAAGAACGCACATATGCACACACTGTCTAAGCCAACGTCAGAAAATCGATAAACCGACTTGAAGAACGCGACCTCGGTGTAAGTAATTCATCCGCGCCGAAACAAAGCAGTTTCATGAACTCGTTAAGTACTCCAACTGTGCCTCCTATAGCACTAATTCCCCTCAACTCAGATTAACAATGCTTTTTTGCTCGCTCGCTCAGCTCTTTGTGTTAAAAGTTCAAAAATAGCACCTCAGCCATAAGCCCCTTTTTTTAAAACTCCACTCGTCGCGTGGGAACAGACCAACCGGTCCAAAGGACGACAGGGCAAAGCCCGCCCTACCAACACCGTAAGCTTCTCCAGAACCCATCCTTCCTAAAACCTAATCTTTGTCCGTCGCCAAGTCGTGGTCCTCTTGTTAAACCTGAGCGACTGGGCTTTTCCGTATCCGTGTCACGGTCATCGCTGTCTCCTAGGGGCGTTAGAGGCTTCGTGACGCCGCGGCGGTCCATATCGGTATTATCAAGGACGCCCATTTCGGCGAGACGGCGGCTCTCGACAACCCGGCGAACGATGAGAGCAAACGTTTCTTCGATGTTGACCTCAAGACGGGCACTCGTCTCCATGAAGCCACAGCCACGTTTCCTGGCCCATTCGAGCCCTTGAGCAGCTGGCACCTGCCGCGATTCTTGCAAATCGCACTTGTTGCCAGCTACGATCTTGACCGGTGGTATCGTCCTTGCGCCGCTACCGGCTCCTCCTAATCCTATACTACCTCTCCTCGCACCGCTTCCCGCTCCTAGGCCGGCCCGCCGAGCCCGTGCAGCGTTATCGAGGCGCGTCTCCGCCTCCATATCTATCAGGTCGTTGAAGTAGTTTAAGGCATCAAGACTGTCGAGTGACGTGATGTCGTATACGAGAAGGAACGCATCGGCACTTAAGTTGGACGACGCCCACATGCCCCGATATTCCTCTTGTCCAGCCGTGTCGGTCAGCGATAGGTGGTAGGTGGTACCGTCGATACGCCGGGTGATGCTGTAGCTATCTTCGATGGTCGGGTCGTACTCTGACGTCCATTGGGATCGAACTAGTCGAAGAGTTATGGACGACTTACCACAACCTCCGTCACCGCATATTGTGATAGATATGGGTACGGGTGGTTGTGAGGTAGGTGATTGTGGTTGGCTTTGCTGTTGATTGTAATGCATTTCCGCTTCTATTTTTCCCTTCTTCTTCTTTTCTTTGCTTTGCTTTTGTCTACTATCGTTCCTTTCTTTTTCCTTTTTTTTTCGTCTATTATTGGTTTATATCTCTTTTTAAGCGAATAGCTGTGATTAGCCAAAGGTAGCTTAGATTAAAGACAGACCGATCGTCACGGTGAGCGAATGGGCGAGTATGTAGGAGAATTATAAGGTTCGTAATCGGAGGATTGTTCCTCTGTTTAAGACGGGGTAAAAAGACGGAAAGGACGGTAAGGACTGAAATCTGTAAGAATCGAAAGAGATAATAGCGGTATGCGTAATGGAGGTAAATGTAGTAAAAAAAGAAAAAAAGATAAAATAGCAGCTAATAATAATATTTTTTTCTGTTCTTTCCCCCTTCGTCTTCCACCGAAGGGGAGATAGAGCTGCAAGCTGCAGGGTACAACAGATTCTACTTGGCGATGCTCCACTAACATTCAACGGGTCTTCCCCGTTTGGGCCTAACCGCTATTTAAATTGTCCTATAAGACAGGATTTTATAGCTCTCTTCTCAGGAATTGAGCCAGTCCACCGGGTACCTGAGTAAGTAATTGAAGGGATAACTAGGCCTTGTGTAAGTTACGGTTTCTAATTAACGTAGCTCGCAATGATAAATGCCGGGACTAATCGAATTTGGATACGATAATATTTCTTTTTAGGAATTGGAGAAGCGAGGGAGGATATGAATCGAAATTGTAGGATGTGAAGTATGTGTAGTATGTGTTGAAGTAAGTGTGTGCGTGTATGTGTGATGCACCTTGCAATATATTCCGATGTAAATAGAATTATCGAAACATGTGCTCGGACGCAAAACACAACCTAATCAGATGTTAAAGATCCCGAGTAGATTAGGTTGTATAAAAAGCCAAGAGAAAACAGAAAAATAGGTGTAGTGTATACAGAACTAGACAGAATCGATATAAAACTAAACTCGTAGCGAGGTCCCGAAAAGAGGTGGGCATATATAAAACGGATATGAGAAAATAGGTTCGGGTTAAGAAGTTGAGAAATAAGGAATTAGTAGTGTAAGTGACCGACGTAAATCTTTCGTAAGAGGATTTTTTTTTCTTAGAGGCGAAGAAAGAGTAGTAACTAGGGGGAAAAAAGAGACACAAACTAAAGTTTAAGCTAGTTAACTAGATGAGAAGATACCTAGAATCGACAGCGGTGATACAGGCGATACACTAACTTAGTAACCTAGATACCATCCGGATGGCTGGGGCAGGCACAAGTTGCAATACTGAATAGCTGCATGTGGTTTTGTAATCCTGGTTTTGGTACCCGTTCTGACTTCCATGTACAATATCCCAACTTGTATTTCACCTTGGACAGGTACTTGGTAGTTTAGGTACCTATCTCATAGTGGGCTAGCGTAAGCCCATGTATCCTGGGTATCCCGGGTTGGAGCGGGTACGTACTTTGTGATACAGTAATGAAATGGGAAACCACCGTGGTGGTAGTAGGGTTAGCGGTAGCGAGGTAGCAGTGATGGTAGCAGCAATGATAGTGGGGGTTACCCTCCTTAGTGGGGTAAAAAGGGGTCTTTTAGAGTCTTAAGGGTTTAGTGGCAGGAGAGTGGCACAGCTTTGACATGCCAGAAACGCTAGAAACATGCTTGGACATGCTTGAACCTGCTTTAAACAACGGAAATGCCGTTCAATTCGCCAATTTCTTTCGCATCGCCCCTCCTTCATTCAGTATCCGTTTCCACGCTCGAGCCTCGGGCTTCGCTGATCATTAACATATAACACACTTGCGATATAATTCCCGAAAGACTAGGAACTACCACAAATTTGTCGCGAACGCCGGGGAAACGGAACAAAAAAAAAAAAAAAAAAAAAATCAGATATCGGATAGGTTGATCGACGAAATACACATAACCGGAACATCCGCTTGCTAAGAGATGCGATAACGAACCAGGTTTTCTTTTTTCTTTTTGTTTTATTTTATATATATAAATAAAGATCTATACCAAGGATCGATGTCAACCTTGAAAATCCAGCAAATCTACACCTATAAATCCACGAAAGTCGATACTCTCTGTTCAAGGTGCAAGTAAACAGGTATCGTAAGTACATAAGACCGATGGACATGAGAAACGAAACATGGAGACGTGGAGAGAAAAGGGTAATGTAGCATTCGCTTGCGATGAAATAATTGCAAGACCTAACTGAAGGCTGTGTAAATGTGAAGATTGTGACAGAAACGACTTGGAGACTCGTCACAAATACCTTTGGGCATCAACGAGCTCGAAGCTTGCTGCTTGATGGGTTTTTCCTGAAAAGTCCAATATGCCATGCCGCTTACACGCATTTACACTTATACGCTTACACTTACACTTACTTACACTTACTTACACTTACACACGACGGATTCATACATATTACACACGTACATTTTAGATTCATTCGCATTCGGTAACTTCAAGCTGATGTACGATGAGGTGCGAAACATACATACATACATACCTAACCTAGGTAGATAATCGTTCCACTGCCTTGGGAAAAGCAAAATAGATTTTATTCTCCACTCGTCAGACCTTTAGATTACAGTCTGCATGAGGTTATAAGCAAGTATACGGGCCCGTATACTCGCGGGCGAATGATTAGCAGACAACTACGCCCGAAGATCCAATTCGTCATGTTCATCATGTCCGTCATGTTCGTCATATTGGAAACAAAAGGGGGAAAAAAAAAAAAAAAAAAACTAAGGCATGCAGCCGTACGGGATCAGTTTATCACTTACATACTACGGGACAAGCCGTAGAAATAGTTAGGGGAAAATAAGACATTCTTCGCATAGTATGGAGAACGCAAGTGTTGGAGGAGCTTCTTCCTTGTCCATTGGACGTCATGTCTAGAGCCGCCGAGGTTTGTGACGATGGGTTCCTATTAGTTTTGATAGGTACGGCTTCTTCTGCCGCCCGCTTTGCCCGCTGATCCTAGTCATCCTAGCCATCCTAGTTCCCAGTCCTTTGGGGGTCATACGCTACGATATGCAGGTCAGGACGCAAAGTGCTACTGTAGTGCTCTCCCGTGGGATCCCAGGACCGATTAGGAATAATCATTCGAGATATAGGGCGTCTTCGTTGATAGGCCGGCGTTGTTACTAGATCGTCCCAACAGTATGGAGATGATGATCCAAGGATAATGATGATCTAAGGATACGATCATCACCGGCGAAAGTTTGCTAAGCTCAGCTGCATACCCTAATGCCCGCATCAAGTCGACTAATATACACTACCTACTTATTCAGTGCAAGGCTTACATATCACTAACCCAGTTCGTTCGGGTGGACAACCTAAGATATAGCATACACTAGGTAGACATTTCCGGTCAGACCGGCCATCCGTAAACTAAGTGGCTCCACGATGCAGCGGCGTGGGACCCGGCTGGCTGCATGAGGCGGTCTTTTCAGACGTGTTAAACCAATATTCGAGTTTCAAAATAGACGGCAATTCTTTTGAGGAAGTGTTACACATCTGCTTCAAACCATTATAATTCGCTACGACAAACCGATAAGCCCATCCCGGATACAAATCCTGTCGACTTTCTTACGGACTTAAAAAACAAAAGCTACAGATCGGATCAGGCTCCCGCAGGTCGAGGCGTGCAGAACCCGCCGTGATGGTTACGGCAAGGAATACGAACAGGTTTACCTCCATGTTGGGCCGTGGCGCAGCTTGTCTCTAAACACCCCTACGATACATATAATATACCTCGTAATCGTAGGTAGCTACAAGTACACTACGTACGTATGGACTTGGTTCGATGTAGTCGCCAACTCGCCAAGCACCGCTACCGGGGGATAAGATATGTCGGAGAATTTCCAGGCAGATCGTCAACGGCACTCGACGACTTTGAAGACTTACATAGGTAGTAAGCTCGGTAATGGTTTTAACAAAAACGATGCTTTCATTGCCGAGCATAAATCCACCTTTTATCAACGCCTTGAGCAAAACGAGCCGTGTGCTGCTTTTACGAAAAGAGCCTAGCTTTCCCAAGTTATTAAGTGTTGGGCGTGGATGGGAATCCACTACTAGTTACCGCCCACGTGTGTTCAGGGATGAAAAAAACCTTTAGAGAGGTCATAGCGGGATCAGGATCCAAGGTCTAGAGACGCCCGGGCATTCGTCACCAATCATTTCCTCGGGTCGCCTTTTCTGCACCCCGCCATATCCAGTAGGTATCCAGTTGTGGGAAGCTCATTTTGAAGATTGCGGTGTATATTGGCTATTGAGATCCAACGGGGCGAGGGAAAGATGACTGCGGCTTACGGTACCGGCAAGTCAACTACATTACGATTTCTATCTTTTTTTTCCTTTTTAACTATCCTCTCTTCAAACATAAAATCACAAGATGTAACAAAACGCGAAAGGCATCTATCTCACTGCTACCAGGCCATGCAGATCCCGGCACACATCTTGTGAGAAACCCAATACAAGATCGGTTTTGAAACGGTCTAGATCCAGTCACATACTATACTTGCTCCATTAGGTAGGTGGTCGAGGCTCTCTTTTCTTTCATCATCTGCGGAGGTTTGCGTCGCATCCAGCACGCAATTAAGGCGGACGTATTGGACAATGGGTAAGGTAGTGACCAAGCGTGCGTATGTCAGTCAACGAGTTCAGACCAACCAGCAACGTACCACCGATTGGGCCAGCGCGTGCTGTGCCAAGGGAAACTTAATCTCATCTTTCCATTCCCCCCTTTTTTTTTGACAGCTTGACGGCTCCCCTGGTTGCGTGGGTTGGTCGCTGCGTGTGTTTGCAACGTGAGGCGATCGTGCGTCGGTGGGTGGCAATAGCGTCGGCCGAGCGCGTGGGGATGGGAGAGGGGGGGGGCTTCGATCGGGCCTTTTGCTCGACTCGATCGCGGCGGAGGTTGACCGTTGACATGCGACGTGGTAAGGAGCAAACAGAATATTGATGTCTAATATACGAGTTGGAGGTTCGAAAATAAAGATGTAGGACCTTTTAGTTAGGACATTCCGTAGCAAAGAATCAATGTAGAAAATATAGGGATTTTCGTGTTTATAATTTGGGGGCCGAGGGATACGTTCTCGTCATGTCGCGATGCAGCTCCGTCAATACGCTGTTACTGTCTTGATCGTGTCGGAATTTAGATTTCTTGCATATAGAAGAAAGGTGCCTCTACGGACAGAGCTTTGTGGTCCCATACCAGGTAGCGAGGGTTCTTCGCTTCTCGCTCCGTTTCACGATAGAGATGATTAGCATATGATATTACTCGAGTATAAAGTTACGACAATTAGTAACTAGTTATGTCTCAAGGTAACACGTTGTAGGTTCTACATTTCAGACACTGCATAAGACCGTCGTGCGTAAAAACATGACTATTCTTTTCACTTGGGAAGAGTAGGCTGGGTGCTGATAACCAGTACCCGATGCATGAAGTCAGGACTACCTGTTACGATATCTGCTCTGCAGCCCAGTAGTTGGAGGCACAAAATTAACAATCCTTCTCTTCCCAATACATATGCCGACGCTTCCCCTATCCCACCAACATCGTTAATCTACCTTGTTACCTTCCACACACTGCGTAGATAACGAAAAAGGTGGACGATGGGGCATGATCGTAGAACAGCATATGTTCTCACGGCCGTAGTCCCCCTTACTCGTAGAATGGCATGCGAACTTTATCCTAGCGAGAGCGCGTAGCTTTCTCCTTCTCCTTCAGAATCCATCAGTAAATCGCAGGGTTGCTAATCGCTGCTCTAGATGCTTAACATTGAGAAATAGGAGGTGCTGCTGGCTCGGTGTCGTTGGCTCTCTTAGTTGAAAGTAAGGAGTCTATTCAGACCCATGATACTCCTAGCAGTTCTCTGCACATCCTCGAACCAAGTGTAGCCGCATCTTTCGCTCTCGAGATTGTTCATCAGACCAGCTAGCGAGATGAACTCGCGACGGCGAGTGTTCCTAGGGCAATGGTAGAGAGGCTGCTGGTCTGCCGCGACAAGGTGTCAGTACGGATCATAATACCGTAGATGGGTGTGATAGCAACTGACGTATTGGGGAGTTGAGGTGCCGGTTTAGAGACTCGATCATGTAAAAGCTGTCGTGGCAGATATAACACTCGAAGGCGCGGCCATTCCTCGCCTGCTCCTCCGTGGCTTGATACCGCGGTGGACTTTTCTAGTCGACAAGGTTTTTGGAAATGTGGCCGTTTGGGTCTTTGCTCCTCACAATCCTGAGGTAGGAAAGTATTATTAACTTATTGTAGCTAATGAATTCACGATTGCAAGGCCGGCAGTAACGGTGCATCGGTCGGCCATGTTTCATCGCAAAGGCTACATTTATGGTACCAGTGATGCTCCAAGTTCATATGGTTGATACCGGCGCTGCGGGTTTTGAAAAATCGAGGATCTCCGGGCACGTTCCGCATGCCCACGACATCTTGTCGATTTGTTGCTATTAGTGGTTATGATCCTGACGATCCTGACGGGGTAAACAGCTGGGTTGAGCAAGGCTTCGATGCATACTTATATGATGGGTCTTTAGGAATGATCCGTCAGTCCATTCATCTTGGCGGGGGGTAACCAAGGTGTCTGGATTGCTCCATGTTGTCGTTACCATCTACATGGCTACCTGTCGGCCTGCCTACCTAGGTACCTCTAAGGTTGCAGCGCATGCCTCAGTCCGGTAAAATGATTTATCAACTTTGATAGTTAGTATACCTACCTATGTTGCGTTTCTTTTACATAGTTCGATTAGGACATGATACTATCACGACGCGGAAGTATGTCAAAAACGTACCCTCTAACAAGGCTTGACGATGAATCGAAACCAATGGGAAGATGAAATATAAAACTTGATAATTTTATTACTAACTATAAGTCGGAATTCCTTCTTGTTCGTAGTTATATCGTGTTTAATATGAGATGATCAGATAATGAGATAATGAGGTATATCGATTTTGCTTGATTTTGGGGAGACCCGCCGTCATGGGTCGTGATATTATGTGCAATGCTCTAACCTAACCTAGTATGAGGACATGCAAAAGGATGGATATGATTTGTCCAAATACTTAGTTATGGAGTATATAAGTAAGAATATGAAAGCTCAAAGCACTGACCACATGGGTGGTATAGTATAGTGGATAGTACAACACGTTGTGGATGTGCAGATATACTGATACCGTGTAGACCTGGGTTCGATTCCCAGTACCGCCAACTTTTTGTCAATTCTTTTTACTACTTCAACTTGAACAATTCTACAATGTCTGAAAACGGAGTTGAATAGGTAGGTACCTAGTTGGTATAAATGTGTGTATCCTCCATCATGTCGGCACTTCAATGCAGGTTCCAAATCTGACCCATAAAAATTCGTCTCGCTACCACGTTCTAATTCAGAAGGTGACTGGGGAGAGACTTGTATTTTTCTTTCTTCACTATCAGATCTTAGGCATGGGTGGAATATATATTATCAGACTCGTGAAGTACTTTAAATACGTGCCTATGCCTGAGTTGTCCTCAGGTTTACGAGTTATACCTAGTCACAAGCCTTCGCTGAGAAGGGGGTGGTGCATTCGAATTGGGTCCGAAAAAGAATCAAACCAATTAATACCTATGTTATTCCTAGCAAGACGCTTTAATATCGCTAAGCCGGCTCGACTATAACCTATCTTCAACTACGCGCTCGGGATAGTCTTTCTGCCATCCTGAAGTTTCACCGTGCTCATCGACGCTTCGATCGATCGTTATGACGGTCGTCTTGGTGATTTCGTCGGCCTTTTGTGTTAAAATGCTCTCCTCGCTTATATTATCCGCCGAGCTGTTTGGCACAGGTACACGCCGGGCCTCCACCTCAGTTCTCGTTTGGGAGTGCAGGTATTTAGATCCCTTGGGCCCTGTGCCTTGACCGTAATCGCGGAGGTGGTATGAGTCCTTCTTGCGAGATGATCCGTAACGAAGCGAGCTGTCGAATATTGTCTTGAACATCGGCTTGACGCATGGCAGACATGCCGCGATGATTCCCGTGTTTGTTTCGGCTCTGTTATTAGACAAATATTATTAGCTTCGCTTCCTACGATTACCTGTGGTTTGTAAAACACATACGAGATCCATATCGTCAGATTCGCTGAATCCCACAAGAAGTCGCCCGTTTTTCCATAGTTTGAGATAAATGCGGCTTTTACAATGGCTGCGGCGCACGCGCTATAGAGTAATTAGATAAATTCCCCGAAAGGCAGATATTTGTAGTTGTAAAAAGGGGCTTACAAAACACCGAGTCCGAGAACACATATAAGCGAAGCCTTGGTGCGAGCGTTGATCTTGACGTTCCAAAGCATCGGGATGGGTAAGAGCGCAAAGAATATATCTGTAATAATATTGACGGCTTGTGTGAGAGTGAGTATTAATCTTAATCATCAATTCGAGGAGAATAGGGGGAGATGGAATAACTGACTTGAATTTGCATAGCTTAGTCCCTGAAGCGTAGACTGCGACCAGCACGTTGTCTGGATACGATTATCCCAAAGTATCGCCAGGTTATTGCATTGTAACATCAGCGTCATAAAGCACACAAAAGTGTATGCCATAAGAAACGTCATGACGCCTTGTAAGATCCGCTTATAATAGACCGAAGGGCTTATGCGAATCAAGAAGAACCCTACTGATACCTTCACTATCGGAATAGCCCATAGGTATATCGGCTGGGAGATGAAGTTTAGTTTGAGGCCAAGCCTATTTACTTCCGGATCGAGATATGCGGCGTGGCGACCTGCTCCGTAATGCACTTGGGCAATAACAATTCCCATTCCAACGAGAGAGAGTAGCTACGAGCTAGTCAGCTTCATATTCCTAACAATACGGTATCCTTTCGTACCATGCCCACAATCATAACGTAGTCCTAACATTAACCAGTTAGTATAAAAATTGTACTCTTGATAATCAACCCTTATATACCTACGTACATCTGTTCCCATACTTCGAATCATTCGTAACCGGACGAACATCCTTGCGCAAACGACGATCAGTGCTGCTATAGTCGTAGATACCACAGCCCCAGCGATCTGGGGTCCTCTATTTTCATCGGGCTGATCCGCACCCGGTAGGGGGAGTAAAGGGGCCGACATGATCGAAGTTGGACGTCGATTTCCCAGAGGAGAGATGGCCAAATCACACAAAATTCGCAAAACTCGGATTTGAATCACTCCCAGCCGTCTTGGAGTGTATATATGCAAATGCTATCCCTACTACTACTTGTATGCTCTAACATGTAATCTGCTATTCAGCTGAGCCTAGAACCTCTCGAGGTGAACCGTCCTTCCGTTGCGGGAAGGAGCTCGAGTTTTGCTTAGACCTCTAGGACAGGGACCTGGGAGTGTGCAGTGGCATGACACAGTAGATGCATCGGGAAACTTCTTTCCCCTGGTACGTAGATAGCGCGCAGCCGGGGAAATTCGGATTGGACTACACCACGGCGCCGGTCCCTGAAAGACTGGGGCAGTCAAACGACGGCGCGCGCGGAAAGGAACTAATATAAGCGACACAGCTGTGCCAAGATGATCGCATGGCGTGCCATGCTTAAATAGTCAACGAGGTTCTGTACACTATGTAGTTCTACGGACGGAATCTTCCTGGAGCGAGGGTGGCCCCTAATTTTATAATGGCATGATATACTCCTGTCTCACCGAGGATATAATCCCGTTGCTCGAGACCTCACAGAACGGAAACAAACGCAGCTTTCGACATCATGATGTTACGGACGTATTATATGTTTATCGATCTCGAGGAGAATCCCGATTATTATTCGTTGCCATCTTGGTTGACGTCCTGAGTGTTCGGCTATAGAACGAGAACTAGTTTTGACAGTACCGCCGACGGGCTCGGGATGTTCCTTGGGGCGCTACTGAGTAGTCATTAAATAGTTGGTGTTGATTTTATCAGTCTCTAATGCATCTCGTCTAGTCTGCTCAGGGTAAGCGAACTCGGTGGGCACTAGTAGGGCTGATCTATATGGACCGCACTATTCCCATGGTACCGGGCTTGAGAGAGATGGCGTTGCCAGGATCGAGCATCGATCCGATTGGGTTTCAGACCGGATAGCTCCGGTTTCGTCAGATGTACTTTCGTTTTCACTAACGGGATAATAGCTTAGCGTTCTAATATTGAAGATGCTAAGATAGTCTGCAGTGATCTAGACCGTTTTACGTTAAGACGCAGCAATATTTCAATATAATTACCTAGCCGAAATGCATTAAGTCGGCTTCTTCAGGATAAGTCGTCGGTCTTTTTACGAAGACCACGAGGCGCTCTCAACAAATGCACGAGTGAAAAGGAGACGAGGAATATCTATAAATTTGCAGATCTTGCCCACGATCGAAGATCATCCTTCGTATCCACCAGCGGTTTGCTTGAGAGTAGATCGTATACCTGTCTGTGGGATATACGCATTGACAGCAGACTAGCCAGTCTAATCTCGCGTTTCACGTCTGGACTTAAATAGCCCCCTCCACCCATTATGCTTATTCGTCGTTTGACCTGCGCTCTGCTGCTCGCGAGAGCCGCAGCAGCGCCGACTACTACCGAGAAAAGCTCCGACTCCTTGACGGAGCTAGAGAACCTGATCGAACAGGCTAGATCGACGCAGGAGGACATCTTAGATGACAGAGCCACTGCGGCTGAGAAGAGGGCGGAATCATGCACTCGTGATAATCTCACTATTCGTCGACCATGGTAGGTGAAACGACAATCCATCCTAAATTTACAGGGCTAAATGCATTTCTAGGGGTTCTTTAAGTAAAAACGAGCGCAAGGCTTATACCGACGCCGTACTCGTAGGTACCATGAAAATCCTCTTCAAGGAGTTTCAGGGGGTTGGGATGACAAGGCAGCCTCATTCGAGAACCTACCTCGTCTACGACCGGCCTGAGATCTCCTGACGTATTTCCAAAAAGAGTTGACGAACTAACATTTCTCTTCAAGTGTTTACAATCATTGCCGGCGAAAACTCCTGCTAGCGTAGCGCCCGGTGCTAAATCGCGGTATGACGACTTTGTAGCTACGCACATCATCCAGACGCCAAACATACACTACACGGTGAGTTCTCCACTTCGCAAGCGGAAGCTAGTTAGGAAATTTAGCTAACTGTCGATGATCTTCAAGGGAACATTTCTCGCCTGGCATCGGTGGTTTGTGTACAACTACGAGAAAGCGCTTAAGAATGAGTGCGGCTATAAAGGCTCTCAACCGTAAGCCGCTCTTAACTGGAAAATAGAAGAAAGTTGCGACTAACATAACGTACCTAGGTATTGGAACTGGGCTCTATACGCCAAAGACCCAGCGTCGTCCCCAATCTTCGATGGCAGCGCGTACAGCATGTCCGGAAACGGCGAATTTATCGCAAACAAGGGCCCCATAACCCTCACGCTCGGGGACTTTGATCCGATAAACCTACCCCCCGGCACGGGAGGAGGGTGTGTTATATCCGGCCCGTTCAAGGACATGCAAGTAAACTTGGGCCCCGTTAGTCTCCCCCTGAACAACGGCTCGGTCTTGACGGGGACCGGATTGGAATACAACCCGCGGTGCTTGAAGCGGGATATCTCCGCCGGCGTTAACTCCGCGTACGCGAACGCCACTTCCGTCGTCAATCTTATTCTTAAGAATAAGAATATTGGAGACTTTCAGATGGCCATGCAGGGTGTTCCTGGTTCGGGCTCTATCGGCGTGCACGGCGGTGGTCACTACACCGTTGGTGGTGACCCTGCTGACGATGTCTTTGTTTCTCCTGGTGAACCTGTCTTCTACCTCCATCACGGAATGATTGACCTGGTATGGTGGGCATGGCAATCTCTCGACTACAAGAACCGCCGGGATGCTATCTCGGGCACGGGCACGTTCTTGAACAGCCCGCCTTCCCCTGACACCACCCTTGACGACGTTATTGATCTCGGATATGCTGGCGGCGGTCCGATCACCATGAGGGAATTGATGAGTGTTCATGACGGACCGTTCTGTTACACTTATTTGTAAGCGAACGTGGACGTCGAGAAGCGATGGTTTAGCATGAAGGAGGACGGGGGCCGATGGATATTCCATACTAAGCGACCTATTAGCATGAATGATGACCGATTAGCGATACATCACAAGCGACTTTAGACTAGATATAATTCTAATTACTATCACGGATCATGGAAAAACACTAGTGTGTTCGACAGCTGAGATTACGTTTGAATTTGCGCCTGGCGTATTTTATACCGGGTATGTGCTATGTGTCTTAAACAATGAGAAACTCGGTTTGCATTATGCTTCAAGCGTTCGTATAGGTGGATAATTGATAGCTGAAGGCGATGCAAGTCTAATATTCTATACGGTCTTAGGCGGTTCAGCACCATCCTCACCCTGCGAAGACGCCCCTGAAGCAACGACATGTCTCCGTCTTACATGTCCCGCCTCGTCGTGTTCTTCGTCCCATCTCCCCACATCGGCCAGGGGCACTTTGACTAATCGGTGTGTTGTAGCACCTTGGTCGTCGACGTTTATTATCTCCGGCCGCATTTTGTAGCCTCCCCATCGTGGAAGCGCGTATATCCAGATGACGTAGTAGATACCGCAGGCAATGATAATAGCAATACCGACGACACAGTACGTCGCGTACCAGAATGAGACTTCACCGGCGTACGGGCCGCCCTTCGGGGGGATCCACGGGGTTGCGAGAATATAGACTTGGAGTAGGATGTAAAAGATGAGAACTACATCCCAAGTCCTGAAGTCGGGTGCTTGCCTCCCCAGCCTCTTGTGCCTGTATCGCACTAGGTATACACCAACAGCCAAAGCGAGATGGAAGATACCGTCGGGGTAGGTTCCCAAACTCACGACTTTCTTGCTGTTAGTGCTCTACGTCCTAGAAAGAGGGTTATGGAATTGTGGATTTCTGATAAAACTCACCGAATTGGAAGGCATCGCCGGCAGGGGGGGCAACGATCATGATAAATGTCGTGATCCATTTCAAAAAGTACGGACCGAACGGAGTGCCGAAGGGTTTGGTAGACACCCAGAAATTCGTAAACGGAAGCACACCCTGGCTATTGTATGAAGAATATTAGTGTCTGAAGATAACTCATTAAAAGGGGATATTTACCGGCCGATTTCGCGAATCACTCGAGACTGGCCGATCAGCACGGCGAGCAAGTTCGCAAATGCGCTCAATAAAACCAGCACGCTTAGGGCCTGGTTCGCACGGCCCCTTCCAAATACCGATACAAAGAACACTGCCGCCGCAATCTCTTTCGACTTGGCGAACTCTTCCTTCGATACTACAAAAGTTTACGGTCAGTGTCTAATCCAGATATTAATGGGCGCGATGGGTCTGATCATACCAGCGGCAAAGTACGCAATGTTACAGAGCATGTACAGTAAACCGACGATGAGGATCGAGATGGTACCGTTTTTCTTTAGCGTCGGAATAGGGTTCTTAATCTCGTTGACAACATTAAAGGCGTTCGAAAATCCCGTGTACGAAAAGACGATGTTAACTAAAGCGACGGCGAGATCGTTTCCGTTGGTTGTCGTGCCGGCAAACGCGTTTCGGAAGTTGGCGCCGGGGTCGGGAATGTGAGAGACGTTCCCACCCAGGACTACGAGACCGGTTATACTGATACTATTTTGGAAATCTTGTTAATGGATGAGAGCCGCCTATCTGAAGGGTGGTACGTACAAGATAAGGGTGATGATCTTGACAACTCCAAGCAAGTTCATCAGCCAGAGCGAGTACTTGTTGTGAAGGATCACACCTACGCATATTTCGTTAGCTCCTGTAGCTTGTTTAAAGGAGTGCCATGACCTACATAAACTTGCTACTGTGTAAGCAGCAATAGCGACGCCCTTCAACTGCCAGTCTGTTGGTGTCGAGCCAGCAATCTGGTATACATATCGCGCCAAAACTAGCTACTGTTAGTTGCTTCATCAATTTTCAAGTTTCTGCATGAAGGTACACACCAATAGCATTACTGCTGCTGAAGCTCAGGATTACGGAATATACAGCAAAAGTAACGGGAAAGAAGTGCTTTGGCCTTGGGTACTCTTGCTCTAGGTACACGACCTCGGATCCTGATCGGTTGGGAAAGTAGCTGGCGAGTTCGAGATAGACACTGAAGCCTGCGATCGCCAGCAATATGCCAATTGTCCAGTAGATAAGGGCAAGCCCAACGGAACCAGTACTGTTAAGAATGGTTCCGGCTGTGAGAAAGTTGAATATTAGCCTACTTCCTCTTCTTGAGTTTCTAAATGATTAGAAGAAGGTCTTACGTGTTGAGAAAATACCCGTCCCGATCATCTGGTTGACATTTAGAAAGATAACGGTAATCCACCCAACGTGGTACCCCAACGGCGACTTGGACTCGACGGGAGCACCGGCGGCTTCCTGGTACGATGGTTTCGATCCATTCCCTGCCTTTTCGACGGTATACGCGAGGTTGCCGTCGCGGATTACCGAGACATCGGAGCTCGAGGGATGAGCGTCGGCCGCCGGCACCTCAGCCGTCTGTGACCGCGCCCAAAATTTGGAAATCCCCATGACCGTAAAATCCCCTTCGGTTTTGAATAAGGATGGGAGAGGTCAGCGTCCGGACTTTGGGGAATATTAATAGTTACGGTGATGTCGTGGAACAAGAACGTAGAAAGGTGTTCGGGACCGCGACGTAGTAGATGTACTTATCGCGGCTAGCAGACTACAAGCATTTAACAAAAAATATAGTTATGCGCGCCGAGGCGACCCTCTTTCGTACGAGATCACCGGGCTCGATGATACAATCGGTCCTTAGAGCGCATCGCACAAGCGTCTAGAACAAAACTGGGGTAGGCATCGACCAGTAACCCGATCAGCCGAAGAGTTGCAGCACGATCTGAATGGGCGATAAAATAAAAGCTATATTCGTACGGGTCGTTTGATACTTGGCTGTAGGTAGACTGTCTGGATAAAAAACCCGTGCGGCGACCTTCCTAGGTGAGAGGGGCCGAGAATCACGCAATACTGGCTGATCATGACAACCATGCCCGTACGGGGGGCACGATGTTACGGAACAATCCTAGAACGATAGAATTACGTTGGGAGGCAAACACAAATCTGTGTGATTCTAAGCTTGGAATCGTATGCAATGCCATTTTTTTTTTTTACGGACGCTAGAGGATTAGAGCCTCGACGAAACGTGGGTGCGTATAGTATTGCTGTGGGTTTTGTCCGCCGCGTGGATATCGAAACGTCCCAACATCACCAAAGTTATTTGAATAACACGCGGAGCAAGGCCTTTCTTGGGGAGCACCATCGCAAGTTACACGGTATGTACGCCAAGCATGTGAGACACACCGTCGAGATTATTGTCTCGGGTAGTAACCTAGATTGTTGGCTGCGATGTTACTGGATCTTGTTCACATAATACCTGTATCATTTTACATGGTCGCCATTTTAATCCTCGGAGATTGAATAAAAGCCGATGGAAGCCGTCCTTTGATATTTTCCATTGGTTTATCTTCTTCGGCAATGTTTACTCTTGCTGGCTTGTATATAATGATTGGAAATCCAGTCCCGCCAAGATCTTCAGCCCACGCGGCCGCTCTTGTTACCCGCATTTCGAATATACGGTTCAAGCGGTAGAACTTCAGACTCTGGCGCTCGGTCATCGTAGAGTAAGGCCCAACTCCCTTTTAATGCCTCCGGTGTTTCCCATGCGTTCTCCGGATCGCGCAGCCAAAACCGTAATAGATGGCGCCTTTTGAGCACGTTTAGTTATCTGTGTTGAGTTTATCTATATGGGGAATGGGATTAACTTACTGCTTATCGCCTTCATTCCTAAAGCCGTCTCGGGCGTGGAAGAGTGCTAAGTTGTTCACATATTGGATGTCTCCCTTTTGGAAATACGTATCAACGCAAAACTTCTCTCCAAGGAAGTGCAACGCGTCTAGCGCTTCCGCCTGGGCTTCGGTAATTGGTGGGATACTTGGACTTCGAGGGAGGGCGCCGAAGCCGACGAATGATCGTCGAGCGTACTGTAGAATAACGCGTTCTGGCGCTGATTTAGTGGCCGGCTGGTAATACATTATAGGTCTTGACGTAAACGGCTGCGCATGATTGCCAAAGCTAAAAGTTCTCCATGTTAGCTACTCCTAGCTCCTGTCTTTCTCTTGAGACGTACTTTTCCGGGTTCCAGTTTTCTGACAATGTATGGATGAGATCGGGGCGGGTCCGGGCAATCTCATTATAGACTCGCCATGTGCTCGCGAGCTTGCTCGCTCCGCCCTCAGCGGCCGTTTCGAGGGCGAACAAGGACACGATATCACCCGAGTCGGTGTGAAAGACCTGCTTGTCAGTAGTAAAAGCTGGACTGCCAATTATCTCACTGCGCCCAGGACCGCTTAAATCTTTGATATGAGACAGGGTGACGGCCGCAGGTTTACCATCAAATTTGCTGTCTTGGCGACCTCGTTTGGGAGCAATATGAGCCGATAAACCGGCGTAGATGATTATGTTCTCTTCGCGATTATACTTATCAACGGGGACCCCGCGAATCACGAAAAATCCGTGCCCATTATGAAGCTCATCAGACAATTTCCGTAGTTCAGAGTGGAATTTCGGTAACGGAAAAGTCTCCTGGCTCACATAACCGAGGGGTAAGTTGAGAGCTGCGGATTTCCATCAGCATAGATCTCAGAGAGTAACTTTGACTATCGCCTACACTTGAAATGCTTCACCGCGAGATCTATTTCGTGGAGCTGGCTCGATTTAAGCACATATGTCCAATCGTATTCTTCTGCAAGCGAGTCGCCCTCCCAGACCAGTTTTCCGGTGAGCTGCTGTGGAAATCCTTTAGGAAGTTCTTTTGGCAAGCCGCCGGACTTAACACGGCTATCTCTTCTGGCCTCGTATTTCTTGAAGTCTGGCGCATACGAAATATCAGGTTGGCCTGGAGGCTTCACAGCCGCAGGAGTAACGTACGTAATAGTCACCATGATAGCTACCTAGGTTTGCCTCTCGACTGTGAGTGGAGTTTAATTCGGTTGCAACTTGCCTCTTTATGCTCGGTGAAGAAGACTTGGAATGGGCTCATGGACCTCGATTGCGCCATTTGGAGAAGATATCACCCATCGCATGCGTCCAGGTTAACCACCAATGAACCTTTAAGATATGATGAGTTCCCCATTCATGTCGAGCATGTGCAGGGTACCTAGGTATATATAAATGGTAACGCATCGTGCTATCTTACTATGTCGGAGGGGTTGCTGTGTGTTTCCATCCCCGGAGACGTCTTATGCGCTTTATTTCGAGTTGTTATTCATACAATTTGAAGTGGTGTGTTAGCATCACATGCTTGAAACAAACTGAGATTTCAAACGTTTTATGAGATGGAACTTGAGGAACCAAAGTAGTATAAGGGTAACCCGAATAACATGTACTTTGTCTATTATTAAAGTTGGATGCGATGCGCGGTGAAGTTGAAAGGCCTTGCTCGCATGATGAACGGCGTATTAGAAAATAGGAAACGGTTGGGACGGATTGGCTTAGGTATGACATTATAACTAATATTAACTGAATGAGTTAATTCTACTCATGTATCTCATATAATTTACGATTGGCTATTAAAATGTGTAGGCAGCTGTGGAAGTTCTGACGGCGCGTTTGTGTAGGGCATATTTGTTTGAAGTAAGAGTTGAGCCAGTTGAAAAAGTCGTGGTTATGAATTAATTCAATTAAGCTGTCAATCAATTGGACCCTAAATGGAACTTCCTGTTCCTTCTGGCTGCCTTTGGTAATCGATAACACGCCATTGGACCGGCGACGCACCCACCGGGCTGGTAGCACCCCGATAAGGCAAGGCGTAATCCACAGTCGCCGCCGCCGTCATCGGCCATTAATTTTCTAAGTCAATTTACCATTGAAAAAAAAACAACGATTAAAAATGTTTGCATTGGATATTTCAAGTCTTTCTTTACAACCATAGTAATTAATATCTTCTAGAGCCCTGCGCTCTACCTTCCCCTTCCTACGCGCTATGTCGCTCAGAGCAGTAAGTGATTTCTCATAGACATATAAAACTTTGGAACTTATTAGTTAATTGGCTTTTTTTTTTTCCAGGTCGCGGCCGCCCCGTGGGCTCGATCTATCGGCCGGTCGAGCGGTCGCATCTCCAGTCGCATTTCGAGTCGATGCTTATTAACTCAACGTCTCCCACGCTCGTCATTCTATAACCCTTCCTATACCCGTTTGATTAGTACTTCCAACTCCGACCGAGCAACAGTTTCGAACGGCCAAGGAGCACCATTTCCCTTCACAGATATCTTAACCGAGAAGACCCCGCAGACCTTGACGGAAAAGATCGTACAAGACCATGCCGTCGGTTTACCAGAGGGTAAATATGTTCGGAGCGGTGACTACGTGCAGATCGTACCCTACCGATGTCTATCTCACGACAACACCTGGCCCATTGCCAAGAAGTTCATGTCCATGGGCGCCACTCGAGTTAAGGACCCGAAGCAGATGGTTTTCGCACTAGATCACGACGTTCAGAATAAGACCGAGACCAACCTCAAGAAGTACGAACAAATCGAGGCATTCGCCAAGACCCATGGTATTCCCTTTTTCCCTGCAGGTTACTCGATTGGCCACCAAGTCATGGTGAGTGATCCTATCGATTGAAAAGCGAATGATCACACGCTAAGACGTTGTCAGGTTGAAGAGCTATTCGTCTGGCCCGGAAAGCTGTGCGTAGCCTCGGACTCTCACAGTAACATGTACGGTGGTCTTAGCTCGTTGGGAACTGCCGTAGTGAGATCTGACGGCGCGTCTATCTGGGCTACCGGAAAGAGTTGGTTCCAAGTTCCTCCCGTCGCGAAGGTTACCTTGACGGGAACACTGCCCGCGGGTGTTACTGGAAAAGATGTCATCGTTGCGCTGTGCGGATTATTCAAAAGCGACGTACTTAACCATGCGGTCGAGTTCGCTGGTTCTGAGGAGACTATGTCCAGCATCTCGGTAGATAACAGACTAACAATCAGCAACATGTCTACTGAATGGGGTGCACTTTCTGCAATGGTACAACCCTCACATGGGAAGATTTTCGTATCATAGACTGACGTTGTACAACTAATAGTTCCCGATCGACCGAACTCTAGAACGCTGGTTGCGATACAAGGCTACAGAGGCAGCCATGGTCGAAGGCCGAACGACCAAAGAGCGAATCACGCATGAAAAAATCGATGAGCTTTACGCAAACCCTATGCAAGCCGACCCCGGCGCACGTTTTGCCAAGCAACTGTACCTTAACCTCTCCACGCTTTCACCCTACGTATCTGGTCCCAATTCAGTCAAGGTCTCGACGCCTCTTAGCGAACTTGCCCCGAAGAAAATCAAGATCGACAGAGCGTATATCGTATCTTGCACCAACAGCCGAGCTTCCGATTTAGCCGCAGCCGCCAAGGTCTTCCAGGATGCAGCAAAGGCCAACGGTGGAAAGATACCTAAGATCGCAGACGGTGTTAAGCTGTATAT
The DNA here is from genome assembly GCA_025201765.1 of Daldinia sp. FL1419. Lineage (NCBI taxonomy): Eukaryota > Fungi > Ascomycota > Sordariomycetes > Xylariales > Hypoxylaceae > Daldinia > Daldinia sp. FL1419. The sequence goes on from MU623415.1 coordinate 112,862, forward strand.
TGCTGCAGCTTCGAGTCGTGAGCAGGAGATCGCTGAGGATAAAGGCAACTGGCAGGCCCTACTTGAGGCTGGAAGTACGCCGCTCCCGGCTTCGTGTGGCCCTTGTATCGGATTAGGAACTGGTCTTATGGAAGACGGCGAGGTCGGAATATCTGCTTCGAATCGAAACTTTGTTGGGCGAATGGGTTCTCGTAATTCCCAGGTGTATCTCGCCAGCCCTGAAGTTGTAGCCGCTAGCGCTCTTAACGGTGTAATTTCGGGTCCTGGTATATACAAGGCTCCGGAGAACTACGCGGGTGTGGATTATGGCTACGGCACTGGTGCACCCGCGACCCCGGAAAGCCAGATCGGCAATGCTCTCGAACAACTTGAGTCGCTCATCGACCGAGTCGAGTCTTCCGTGTCCAACGGCAGTGCAAAGCCCACCACCAAGATTCTCCCGGGTTTCCCCGAGAAGATTACTGGCGAAATTGTATTCTGCGATGCCGACAACCTGGATACCGACAACATTTACCCCGGAAAATACACTTACCAAGACGATATTACAAAGGAAGGTATGGCGAGTGTTTGCATGTCAAATTATGATCCGGAGTTCAGATCAATTGCCAAACCCAACGATATTCTTGTCTCAGGGTTCAACTTTGGCTGTGGATCCTCGAGAGAGCAGGCCGCCACAGCAATCCTTGCTAAACAGATCCCGCTCGTTGTTGCGGGTAGCTTTGGAAACATCTTCTCCCGAAACAGCATCAACAATGCGCTCCTAGGTCTAGAAGTCCCGCGTCTCATTGAGCGACTACGCGCGACTTTCCCCTCTACAAACAAGATTCCTACCCGACGAACAGGGTGGACTCTAACGTGGGATGTAGCCCGAAGTGTGGTTGTGGTGCAAGAGGGCGAGAACGGTGATCGCTGGGAGGAGAAAGTTGGCGAGTTTGCCGAAAACTTACAAGAGATTATCGCGAAGGGCGGTTTATCCAACTGGATCAAGCACGAGATCATGAAGGCAGAGGCATAGACGCCACATAGGAAGACTGAAGTAGGGTTCCTAATTTGGATATCCAGATTTAGGTATGGCTGAAGAACTAGGGCGGGTTTCATAAGTGAAGCTCATAGTCGCAAGCTCAAGTCGGGTCTCCTACCCGAGAATACCAGGGGCAAGCCGATCCCCTATAGCTGAAGATCGCAAATGCTAAGGCCAATAGAGCCGGCAAAAAGCGGGTGAGGAAAAGGGGGCGATAAAAAAGCGGGACTGGGTTCAAAAAGCAGGTTGTCATGAAGTTACGCATGTATATATCAAAGAGGGTGGTTATAGTGTAGAAAGACGGCGCAATTCAAGTATATATTGCTTGGTATCTAAAAAAAAAAAAAAAAAAAAAAGCATCATCCCAACGTTGATTTAGTCGTCAGTGGTGTTGCGTTGGCTTATATCACGCCTAGAGCAAGGACCCTAACCACGATGTCATAAGTATTATATGCCGAGATGTACTTCTGGAGTCATATATGGAAGGTAGAAAAGAATAAGGTGAATAAGGATTGGGTATTGGTATCTTGAACTATAATGACAAAAACAAACATATATATAACGTCGAAACCAACGTCGTTCAAATGGTATCTTGCGTCCCTCCGGCAACCAATATCCCAATGCTTATATGTCCTCCACGTCTATATAACGGCGTAGGCAAGGTAAGCAACAACAACAACAACAACAACAACAACACCTCCTACTCCGGCCTCGCCCAAAACTTCCTATGCGCACTACTCGCCTCCTTCTTCGTGCAAACGCCGACCCTTACCATTTCCTCCGGGATATCGCTAACTCTTCGATACCGCGTCCATTCCTTGACGGCGACATCGTGGATAGTATTTTTAGCAACAAACGGAACGCCCTCCCAGTCCATCAGCTCGTGGTGCATGGCGTCGAAGGCCTGGAGCAGGGGGTGGTGGTAGGCCTGCTTGCGGGCGTCGAGGTACCGCTGCGTCATGAGCTGGATGCACTCGGCGGAAACTTGACATCCGGCGCAGATGTCCCGCGGGAAGGGCAGCTGGGAGACGGGACAGAGCGTTACGTGTTGGGTCATATGTGGGCAGGGGCGCCGGGCGTACGGCTTGAAGGTCGCGCACGGGGCGAGGATGGGTATCGATATGTCGTGGCCGCAGGAGGCGCGGTATTTGTAGTATTGGTTACACATCCTGGTGATTGATGGCAATAGGGGTTGTCGTGTCTGCTGTCTACAGGGCTGCCAGCTCTAACTCTCGGGATGACGAGTTAACTTCGACTAGCTGTCGATATTATCCCCTTCTAAGAGAAAGGAACGTGTATCGTAACTTTCCGCCGCCTTAGCACGACAGACCCGGCGGTTTCTTTCATCTGGTAGAAGCTTTTGGGGTGGTCTGGCGTAGTTGAGAATTCGACGGACGGTGGTGGAATCCTATGGTGCTATACGTGCGCTCTTTGTCGTTATATATTCCCTCCAAGGCAGCAAATGTTGATATGATGTTTACTGGGTGCGCCCGGTAAGGAGTTATACGTTGATACATATTGGAATTTTGGATATAAGAAGAATTTCTCGGGCCATAACTATATGCCTACTAAATAAAGATTTGCTATAGCTCTTGTGCTAATGGTTATCTACATTCAGCACAGTCAGTAAGTAAAAATTCTCGAGTTACTTTTGAGTGATACTGTAATGCGTCGATCGAGTCTTGAATCAAGTTGGCACTGAGTTACTATTATGGCTACGCTGATATAGGGAAGGGTGGCACAATTTATTATTATTTCATCCAAACTGTACTGAAATAACTGGAAGATAATGCTCAAGATGGGATTGACATTAGTAGTTTCTGGCTTGCAATGATCTAATAACCTATTTGTAGGCTATACTGTCATAGCTGTAAATTTTCTCATACCAGACTTTACTTTTGCCTTCAATCTGAGAATTATGGATATAAACAATGGAAATCGGATTATTTAGAGAATACTATTGATAATTAATGGTCAGAGTTAAATATATATAGGTATTTAATCAAGTATTGGTATGAGTCTATTCACTTGAGATACCACGAAGTTGAGACGATTAAACGGTAGATACGTCGTCTTATATTAACATTTGTATAAGTGATCAAAACCATGTCTATACCTTCGTTATTGCCTTCCAGAAAACATCAGATCCCCATTTGGAAAAACGTACGAGTTTACATCAATTTTGTCGTATGATTTAAAGGCCTAATTATCATAATGCAAGGGTTGGACGTTGATCTTTAATGTAGTGTAGAATGTCCCCGAATCTGGCGCCATGAACGCAAAGAGATCCGTGCCATTGACATCATACCGACGAAATATAAACATAAAACTAGCGACAGCATCTCAACTTCCATTGTCAAGTTACTTGACTCAATCCAAAATTAATTCAAAATGCCGCCTCATTTGCGCAGCGCGTCAAAACGCACGAACGCTGGGAATCAAAGCGCCGAGTCTGCCGGCGACGGTAGAGCTCAAGCCTCAAAGACTGCCGCAACCAGAGGACGCAAGAGAAAATCTACCGAATCGCAGTCGTCTGGTAGATCTAAACGAGGAAAGCAGGCTGATGCGTCTAACGCGCCTAACGCCCAAGAAACAGAAGAGGTGCCGGAAGAACAGCGTAAACCGCGTCTAACAACTCCAGACCTGGAGTTCGATTACGATCGCAGCCAACTTCGCGACCCGCGACCTACTCCGGGACGCGTCAAACGACCGCGTTGGGAAGCGTTTGACCTACCACAGGACATCAAAGAGCGATTCTACATTCCCGAGCCCAAAAAGCCCAAGGGCCGGCTCAATGCATTGGAAAAAGACCGTCTCTTCAAGAAAAAGGCATTGATGGATCCTAGCGAAACATTCCACGACTTATATGTATGTCACAAAAAGGGCCCCAAGGGTTCGCCTACCTACGACTCTGCCGGCTTCCAGCTAGATTGGAAGAAGGTAGATGACTGGATGCGTCCAAGGGCGTATAATAAAGGGAGCATAGTGAATGGTATGACGAAGCGAATAGAGAAGGAGATGCGCGAGAAGCGGGAAATGTTTGATATCTTCTTCGTCGACGGCAAGCCGCCTGATGCTGAGCTATCGACTGATGTCTTGGAGTATCTACGGGATCACGTCTCGAAAGATCTCGGCGTGCCGTGGCATCAAATCGGCCCCAAGCATCTGGCCGAGTGGGCGGAGAAGGGATTTCAGAAGCAGAAGGCCGAGGAATGGTGGCGGGAGCCGAATGAGATGGAGCGTCTTAGGATGTCCAAGATGGAGAGCGGTTGCGAATTAAGAAAGGATCTCTGAACGGATAGTTAGAAAAGACGGATTGGATAGGCTGTCCCGTGTAGAATATGTTGTGAATGGACTCAATTTTCATCTTATTACAACTATTTATATAAGTAGGTAGTTACTTGATTTTCAACTTTCCACATCACCACCTACGCACCAGCCCAGCTCGGCGTCCAATCAACCTACAACCGTGTTAGTCTACCATCCAAAAAGCGAAGATAGATACGTGAGGTGGGAAGTTAATGAACAAAAAAAGAAAAGAAAATTAAAAAAAAAAAAAAATACTTACGATCCCAGGATCAATCCTCTTCAAATCCGCAACCCCCGCATTCGCCGCATCGATCGCAATCTCGTGCTTCAGTATCTCAATAGCGCGCTTGACGCCCTCGGTGCCGTAGACGTTGGCGTACATGAACGGGCGGCCGAGCCCGACGGCGCGCACCCCCAGCGCCAGCAACTTGACCACGTCGGCCCCGTAGCGCACCCCGCCGTCCGCGTACACCTCCAGCTGCGAGAACACCTCCGGCGCCTGCTGGCGGATCTCGATGGCTGCTTCGAGGGGCGATCGCGCGCCGTCGATTTGGCGACCGCCGTGGTTGGATAGGTAGACTGTTAGGGGCAAGGGCGTTAGGTTAGGTAGTAAGTGGATGGATGCGGATGGGACGGAATAAAGGAAAAGGGAAGAGGAGAGGTAGGTTGTAAAGCCTAGGTAGCGCAAAAAGGAGCCATGCTACGTACTTGCGGGAACCTTGTGCTCGACGGCCTTCTGTGCGTCTTCCACCGTCTGTATTCCCTTCAACACAATCGGCAAATCCGTAAGGGTGCGAATATGGTCGTAAAAGTCCCACTATTCAAACCAGCATCGATATTAGCCCCCCTAGACTCGGCCATGTCCTGGACGGCAATTTTGGCCCACTTACGGTTATCAGAGTGTAAGCGGAGTCGCTGTACGACGAGTTAGCCTATTACACCGTATGCGACGACCACGGTCCTGGGATTAGTCGACTTACGCTGAGCCGACGCCGTAACGCGCTGCGCGATGGCGGTTTCCGTCTGCCGCCGAGTCGATGGTAAAGACTATGGCTTTGCTTCCGGAATCCTTGGCCCGGGCGAAGATTTCTTTCGTAGCGGTGTCGTTCGAATCGAGGTATACTTGTTGGAACGTGACTTGGTCCTTCGCTTTGAATGCGGAAATCTCTTCGATCGTCATGCTTGCTAGGAGGGCGGGCTTTTTCGGTTGGTAGTGTTAGCGGGTATGTGATTGACGAGGGTATAGACTAGGGGGGATGTGGTTGGATCATACCATATAGAGAATGTCTCCAGCTGCAGCGCCCTCGACGAGTCCCTTCTCGGCGGCGGTATTGCCGTAACCCCCTCTCGCAGCGGGACTAATGAAGAAAGGGGCTGAGAAGTTGTGTCCGAGGATTGTGGTACTATATCGCCCATCAGTGAGTTCTATGGAATCGGAACAAGGTTATGCGAGCTGGCATACGGAAGTGTTGACTCGATATTCGTAATATCCACCATGGTCCTCGGGCGAAGTCTATATCGGTTAAATACTTCAAGATTATTTCGGTACGACCACTCGCCGCCAGCGCCATTTCGGTAGTAAGTATAGTTCTGAGTCGGGAGATGTCTCCGCGCCGCTGCGTCGAAATCCGGTAGTCCGACTAGTTTATCTAGGGGCGGGAGTTCGCCGGCCGGTAGATCGGCGAAGTACTCGTCGAACCTTCTCCCGTGTTAGTTTCTCCCTTTTCCCGTTTCTCGAGTTCACACAAAGTCTAGGCCCGGCGTGACTTACCCCGTATCAGGCTCGTTTAGAAATGGGCGTGCCGCCAAGGCGCCCCCGAGTAGGGAGAGAGAAAGGAATGTGGTGCGCATCTTGGAATGCTATGTCTCAACGAGCGGATAGAGGACAAGAGAGGACGAAAGACCTTTTGAACATAAAGTCCAAGTTACATATATTTATTTCCGAGGTCCCGGGACGTTACACCCTTTCCCTCTTATCCTACGAGCTCGTCGTACCCCCGCCCCCCTCCTCCCCTTGTCTCAATCATCTCGGAAGGAAATAGTCAGCACCGCCATTTACCACGCGGTGGTAGGTAATTTTGTCATCATCGCCAAGCACGACCACCTACTTTCATAAGACGGAAGCTGGGCCAAGGCATTAAATTCGTCTTACCTCACAAAGTTAGCTCCCGCGGCTTCCTTGCCTCCATCGGGGGGCATATGTCAAAGAACTTAGATTATATCAGGATTATCTGATCTTTTCTTTCCTATTTTAGACTAACTTTTGCAATCACGACATCGACTTCGAGGGTCTTATGAGACAATGTCGGCGCATGATAACAACAAGGGACTTATCGGAGATTCCATATAGTCAACATTCACAACTCCGTTAGTGGGTTCGGCCCGTTGAGCAAGCTGATAGAGGAAGTTGGCTGAGGCTTGTAGATGCAAGGTACTAGCGGGCACCTGATCCGCTGACGATTATCAGCCATGTTCTAGCCGATCAGTGGAGACGATGGTATCAAATTGCCGGTACGGGTTTATTGGACTAGTTCGAAGGACTTTAGGGAATTTGACTGCTTGGACGAATCAAGTCACTTATTCAACGGCCTCGGATTAGATCTCAAACTCCTGATAAGATAATGTCTTCCAGGTAGCCAGGGTAATAGCTACGATTCCAAATCTTCCGGCTTATGAATACGATTCGGTGGGCCTCTGTGGGACTTGTTAGCTGCGGACATTGGACTGGGATCATCTAGGGGACCTCCCTTCAGGCTTAGACAACTTGAAATATGCGGTGACGATTCAAACGCGGAATCGATATCCATGGAGTTTACTACCTACGTCAATAACATTCCCTTGACCAGCCTCATCGAATGACGAATTGACGCGCCAGCAAAAATACGCCAAGGAAACAGAGCTCTCATAAGCTTCAAGAATCCTACGACCAGGTAGTTCAAATTGTTTCTCTATTGTTCTTTCAGGTGAAATAGGCGCTGTCGGAACTTTCCACCTCCCTTCACCTTAGGTTCTCTAGCCTTGGATAGAAAGGGTATGCCGCCCGGAGACGGCGATTATTCACACCACGATTCCTGGTTGTGGGATTCCTCGGGACAAATTTAAGCACCCATGTCCTTGGACGAACTCCAATGTTCCCATAAGAGGAAGCCGCCAAGCCATTCGAGTCCCGAGTAGAAAGACGACATGGATTATCCACGGGGTTGGAAAAGTGCATGTGATAGTTACATGTAAGAATGCTGCCTAGAAAGACCATCAACTCTACCGGCAATCATGTTACACACCTTAAGAGGCGAGCGTATTTTGGTGACCATTAGATTAATAGACTGAGAAGTCGATGTATTAGATAGTTTTCGCCAAGGTACCAAGAGCACGGATTCGGAGGACGTCATCCAAAGGGAAAGTTCGCATCTTTCCAAGACTACCTAACGGTTAAGTATTCAAAGCTGCATCGCGGCCTCCGATATCTCCATCCTCCAAGAGGATTACCACGCGAAGCCTTCATTATGCCACCAGATATTCCGGCCTTTCTTGGCCCAAACTCCGACGTGCGATCTCAATTCGCGGGCCATCCCCTCCGGTCCGCAGACTAATACGGCGACACGCTCTTCCACTCCTTGTCGGAAGAAGTCGTCGACGATTTGTCGTAGATCGGGTCGTTTGTGAATCTGTCTAGGATTAAGATACGAATTGCTATCTAACTCGACAGCTTCCCGCAAAGTAACATCGCGTGGAACAGTCCGAGTCAAGAATACCTGCATATTATCTTCAATATCATTTCCCGCGTCGTCTGAAGGCCAAGACGCATCAGCGGCTCCGCGTACTGCCCAGACTACCTGTACCCGGGCTGTTGGATTTTCATTTATAATAGATCCTGTAAGGCGTTAGTATCTTGCAGAAATGAGCCGATGCATGAAACCCTTCTATGAGTATCTAGGTCCGGTGTTTCCCCCCTGCTTAGACACTAAGGCTTGTTCTAGAATGAAGTCCGATGCAGAGCATCTTAGCTAAGAAAATACTAATCACTTACTGCGTTCAAGTCAGCGTTGGCACAATGATGTATCGATTGAATAGAGCGGAGGGTAAGAATACCTGTATATAGGCAGAATAAACGTAGAACCAACTCCGCCAGCAACTAGAAGGATACGATCGAACTCTGGGCTGGCTAGATTCGGAAACCATGTCGCGTATCCATAAGGACCTTCAATACATAGTGGTACTTTATCTTCAACGGGCTCGTTTTCTGCAAATTGAGCCAGGGCCGTAGTCATAGGTCCTCTCTGGCGCCGCGCAACCAAAGTTAATTCCCCAGATTTTTCATCCACCGATGCAATGGTAAACGGATTGAAAGCGAACTCGAATAAAAGGTATGAGCTGCGTCGAGAAGAAAAGGGAATAGTCAAGTATACGTGCATTCCGGCATACTTGCGGAAGCGGTCGAGCTTGGAGATAGGAAGGGTAGCTACTATCTTGATTAAGTTCGTGTCAGGTATCAGCTCCAGAGTCGATGGTACGGTAATGGTATCAATCTTGCGCTTGATGAGATCGATGAAGAAAACGAGTAACGCCTCGACTAGATATTGTCGGCCTCCGTGATGGGAGTGGAAGAAGATGGCTGGCGGGAGTGCCAGTGCGACCATAAGGTGTGTAATGAAAAAGACACGGTACGAATAAGTACGAATAGTCTTCAGGGCTGTTGCGCCCAGCAAGCTCATACCAGTGATCGAACCAAGACCGAGAGCCGGGACCGGACGAACAATTCTTTCGGCGAGGATGCCTTCCTGGATATAGAAGTTTAGGTACAAACCTGCATGGACGAGCAACAAGGTGTAGATGATCCATCCAAGGACTCTATGCCACCGATTGAGCTGCTCGTGAGAGGACCCGAACGCAAAGGCGATGGGGTTAATATTCTTTAGTATTAGTAAATATTGCAGCGGAAGTTGAGATATGCCAACTATTCCAAACCGCTTCGTGAGATGAAGGTAATCTATACCAAATTAGCTTAGATGCCTCTCAAATTACGAGTTGATGATAGTGGTGGATTGTCAGAGCAGTCCTCACGCTGAAGAACTTGTGAAATAACCATACTGACCGTTTCCAGTACCCTCAAAACACAAAAACACAAGCCAACCAGCCCACAGCGACCCGAAAACAATCTGATCCCTCTGTCCCAAATTCACCCCCAAAACCACAACCTCGTCCCCAAGCCACCACCTTACCCTCCTAACCGCACCTCTCCAAGACCCCACAGCGCTCTGCCTCTCGTGCTTGAGGCCCGGGGAGCTCGGAACGGCGGAGTAAGCGACGGGCTGGTACGGCGACACCCGCCTAAGCATGAATACCCCCAGCCGGTACAGCAGCACCAGGCCTATGGGGATCAGCGCCGAGAGCTGCGCGTAAGCTGCGTGCCGGTCGAGGGATTGCCGCCGCGCGTGCTTTTGCGCGTCCTCTAGGGCGAAGATTTGGTACGGCCAGCCCATTTTGATATGATTTTTCCCTAATAATTAAAAGGGCACGGGCGCTGTTTTCACCAAGATAGTGTTTGTGTTCCCGTCGCTGGGTGCCTTTCTTTACCCGTGGATTTTGACCAAAAAGAAATTTGGCGGATATGATATTGGAAAATCCGACTTTGAAGATAGCACGGGTGAAGTGGCCTCCTTGATTCGCGTGGAAGATACGAATACTGCTTGCTAAGATCTTATTAAATAAGTTAAAGATAACTACGTCAACTGGGTTAGACAATGAATAAAAAATAAAAAAAGAGGCGCCGCGAAGTTGCGTGATATCAGCCACAGTCGCACACCGAAAGTCACTCGCAAGCCACAGTTTTTAGATATCAACGTTGATACGATCGCAATCCCATTAATAAGTGAGACAAGATGGTTTGCTGATCTTTTCACTCTTCTCGATGAGCGGGTGTGCGACAATACCTGAGGTCTGAAGGTGTTGGTTTGTTTGAATAAGTCTTTGTCACATATTATTTACGTCGTTATTAATCCCCATCCACCTCCACAAACCCCCGGCTCATAGGATGCAGGATTCCAAATGTTGGTGGTTGGCGTCGTTGCTCAACAGATCAACGGGTTTACGGAAAATACCTCGAGCCACGAGATGCTTACCTTTCTTTTAAAGGATGACAATTACGACGGCGTGTATTGGTCGATCGGAAACCTCGTCGCTCTACATATTTCCGGCCGAGTGCGAACCGGAGTGTTTAAGAATCCGATTTTGCAGAGATGTTTTATCAAATAATATAAGTCCGTATTTTGAACTATCATCACCGCGTTGCCGATATTAGCCTATCATTGGCCTCTAGTTTTAATCTAGAGCCACTTAGCGTCGCCGCTGCGCCCACCCCATGCTCCTCCCAGCTCCACGGCCCAATCTAGGCCAAGTCCGCTGTAAGATTTAGCACATAATGGCTACTAAGAAGCCATCTTCCACATCCAGCGAAGCCTGGTTCTGCGATCAGCTTGATCCAACATGGTTTGGTGGTCTAGTGGTATGATTCTCGCTTAGGGTACACCCTTTGCAATAGCATGCGAGAGGTCCCGGGTTCAATCCCCGGCCAAACCCTTTCCTTTTGCCCAACAACCTATGTTGCTGGCTTTTTTTTTTCTTATTTTTTTTTTCTTATATCCTTTTAGCAGTGCGGTTGTGATTTCAAAAGAGATGCACAGAATGGAAAATCTTTATGCACAGGTTCACACCCGAACGCGCATTCAAAACACCCAACAAGTCAGGTGCGACTAGACTACCTCTTAATCATACAATCCCCACCGTCGAGGGGTACGCATCGGGTTCTTTCTTTTTGCTATCGTATAAGTAGAACGTCAGGCGAGCACCAGGAAGTATAAATCGTAGCCGGATTTTATATAGGAAAAGAATAGACTCTTACCTGTCACTAAATAAATGCCTAGGTAGTCTAGGTAAATATATTCCTTCCTTCTGAATAATGCACTAGGTTAACCTAGAACTCTCGTAAAAAGACGAAACTAGCCATGTTGGTTCTATAAGTCATAGATTTATAGCACACTTGTATAATGGACTGCCTTTGATGTAAATAATATCCTGCATAGTTTTATTAGTACATCAATAAGCCAGTTAAGAAAATAAATAATTTATAGCTTACCGTCATTCCCTCCCAACCAAACCAGCTCAAGATCCAGGCAATAGTTGAGGTGGGACCGTGCCAAATGACGGGCTTCACGGTGCGCTTGAGTAGCTCATTAACCACCTTGGTCGCATAGGCCTCGGGAAGTATATAATTAACCTGTTTCAGCACTCGAAGGAGACTTAGCAACCCTTTTTTTTCTCTTTTTTCTTTTTTTTTCTTTGGGGCAATTAACCCAAGGTCGAATATGGTATGCAAGATATATCTAAAGAATCAAAAGTAAAGGGATATGGTTACGACTTACTCTCTCGACCCTCAATGTACTCCCGCATCGGCTGATACGGACTGTCCTCCGGTAATTCCGTCGGGGCCGCATTAGCGAAGAGTCCGGTTTCGACGCCACCCGTCTTGACGGTCACAACACGAATTCCCAACGGCGCTAATTCTGGGCGGATAGTTCCTCCGAGAACGTCCAGAGCCGCCTTTGAGGCATTATAGATGCTGAAAAAGGCTGGCTTGAGCTCGGCGTTGACGCTGCCGATATTTGCTACTAGTGCGGTTTCCGAGTTACTGCCGTCGCCGTTTTTCCTGGCGGCGACGGCGGCGGCCGTGAGTAACGGGAGGAAAGCCTGGGTCACGGCGAATACGCCGATTACGTTGACGTCCAGCACGCGGTGGGCAGCGGCGAGGGAGGTGTGCGCGAAGGGCATGATGTGCAAGATACCGGCGTTGTTGACCAAGACGTCTAGCTTACCCTCCGTAAACCTAGATACGTGCGATACGGCCTTCTCGATCGAGTCCTGGGATGTGACGTCCAAGACCGTGATCTCTATGCCGAGGCTCTGCAAATGCGTGGGAGGAATCACATCCGAGGCGATGACACGGTGTCCCAGCATGTGGAATTCGGTTGCGAGGGCCGAGCCGATGCCGTACAGGCCGCAACCGGTGATGAAGACAGTTTTGGGAGACATTTACCTAAGGTTAGGTAGATTTTAATTATTTAGGTTGAGTGATACAGTAGGTGTTGATTAGTTGTAACTCCTTATTAGTTTGTTTGTGGAAATGCGAAGTTGGGAAGTATTAACCTAGGTTAGTGTGTATAGTGCAAGGATTAGTACCTAGGAGCGCAGCTTCAGTTGTATGAAGAGTAGATTATTGAGCAGTTACAACCGCAAATCAGAAACAGCAATTTTAATATCTACTTCCCTAGGTACCTAATTGAAGTCGAATAAATACGGGAAATAATAGCCTTTATCATTTCAAGTCGTTACTGCCCAAAAGATTACATGGTTCCCAATTGTTGCACAATATACACAATATAAAAGGTACTAACCGGTTAGGTTAAAGCACTTACGTATGTAAGTACCTAGGTATGTTACCTTCATTAATATAAGGCCTATTTCAATGTTCCATTAGATAACGTGATTACCTAGGTACCTACCTACTTTTCAATATTTCAGTTTTCTTTTCTTTTCTTTTTAATTTCTGTTTTATTCTTTTATTTTTTTTAGATACTTAAGTAGGTACCTATATTATCGGAATATAAAATCCTTGACTTGATAAATCATCATCTCATAGGTACCTCCCAAACGCATTCTCATATCCCATCACTTAACCTAGTACCTTTCAATAGATGCTACCGACATATCATAATGATTAGGTGACCCCTTTGACCCTCTGAGATGTTCACAACGGCTTACGATTAGCGAGCTAGGTATACGCACGCATATTTATAGATCGTCGTCTCCATCAGCAGAAAACATCACTCCGAAATGTTCTCTGTGTCATCACAAGAGTAGAACACTTGCACAAGATTCGCTATGTCGTCGTGTCCATTTTGTCTTGCGTAATCGAGTGGCGTACGGCCGCTAGCATCCTTTGCGTTGATGTCCTGTGGGCAATACTTATTGTCCATCGCCAGCGTGAGGGCACGTTGATTGACTTGACGCTGTTGGCAGGCCCAATGAAGGTACCCTTGCCCTTTCCCAAGGTGTTCTCGGCTCAGTTTGTCTCCTAGGAATTCGGCAAGGAACTTGAAGATGGATTTGTCGGGGTGTGTCGCCACCGAAGCAAAGATATTCTCGATTTCCCGAAAGCGGCCCCGTGCGTTGAGAATATTTATACAAGCCTCTATAACGCTATGCACTTTGCTCATGATCGCTTCGTCCAACGCACCATCCACCCATGTAATATCCTTTTCCGACTTAAGATTGCGCCTGATAAGTTGCAATGCATTGCGAGGATTTCTACGCATAATGGCACGCTCAAGAGGCGTATTGAAAAATCTTCCGGGGAGCTCGTTGATACGCGCGCCATGGTTACATAGGATATCTATCACCTCACGATTGTCCTCTCTCCCAACAGCGTGGTGTAGAGGCGTAAACCCTTCTGTATCCAGTCTGGACGCATCATCTCTGCGTAATAACGTTTCAACAACACGAGGCATGCCCATTCTTGCTGCCAAATGTAAGGATGGATCCGAACCTATCATCCGACTAGATTGATCATCTCGTAACTGATGGTGTTGGGCTAGGAGAGCAGCGGCCTCTTCTTGATTGTATCTAATCGCCATATCTAACGGTGTAAATGTATAGAGGTGAAACGAATCGCGCTGGGGCCTAAAAATGCTTGGATTCTTCCTTTCCTGGCATAGAATATATAAACTATCCATTAGTGCGTCTATAAGACATCCCTCAGCAATAAGCTCCTCCATAATCTCGATATGCCCGTTCATTGCGGCACGAGTTAGCGCTGTTAAGTCCACCGAGTCCTTCACGTCTAAATACGCGGGAAAAATTTCTCGCGATATTCCAATAGCGGCCTTTAGAACTCGTACGTTTCCGCATGACGCCGCCCAGTGTAGAACTGACGACTGGGAACCAGGAAGTCGCGCTGGCCAATAGTGCGGGTGGTCAACCAGGAGACCACCATGCCATACTGTTTTAATACCTGAAGATTCGATTCTCAATTTCTCACTCATTTCCGCATCCATAACGTCTAAGATATTACGGCGAAAAAGAAGCCTTGTGAGAAGCCCTGCAAGCCGGCTGCATGTTTGAATTAGACGAGATATTTCCTGGCATTCGAGATAATCCCTAGCCATAAGATAGAGAAGCTCGTCTGGGAGCTTCCGGAGGAGGACAGCATCGTCATCTGGTGCGGATGCGTTGGTAAACTGAGTAGACATGATTCGGAGGAAAAGTATTTAATCGAGGTTGATTTTAACGGTAGGATAAACGGTAATTTGCTGTTGTTCTGTTTGTGCGTTCCAGTTTCGAACTGCTATTATCTGAGATTACTGATTTTGATTAATTTGATGACCTTGGTTTATATTCGAGCAGTGAGAAATGGATAGATATCAGATATAGGATTGGTTAGCGAGATCACAAAGAGGAAGAAATGGTGAAAAAGCTGTAAGCATTGAACAATCAGGGCATGTTGAAATTTAGAAAATAATAGTTTTGGATTGTTTCTTCCGTTTTTTTAACAATAGAAAGCAAGAAAAGGACGTAGTCATCTAAGAAGTTGAACCACAGACGTAATGTTTGAAAACTGATTAATATGAAGCTCCTTAGACACTGCCTAGGTAGTTTACCCGACGTACATAGTCTGAACTACAGATATGACAAGTCATATATATGATACACTTCTAGAAAGTTGAAGCATCGCGTATTCCACAGGCGCTTTTGGCCAACCGTCCGTTATTAGATCTGTTCAACACGTATCAATCCAATATTACTCAACGTATTATCTAAGACCACGAGTATTTTAATGTGTCGTGCTTCTGAATGTGTTGAAGTAAGTCGTAGTTTATGAGGTAAGTTACTTGTATTATCAAGTCTACCTATCTTAGGAGAATAGGCGAGTATATGTAAGATATATATATATATATATAAGTCCCGGATGTGGGGCGTAGGTATATCATCCCTGTATACCACCCACATACGTTCCAACAGAATGCGCACTAATGGCCGTTGCATATTACGGTACAATCAATGATGTACGAGCAAATGCCAACAATGTCATCGTTGAATGCTTGGGTTCGTAACTGGACCTATCTAAGTGGGTTGCGGATTCGGGCGAAGTCACATCCCGACTCGCATGCTGCCTTGACTTCGGCCGACAGATCAAGGAGCAAAAGTACGATGAGCTCAAGACTATGGAGATAACATTTTATATCCGGCAAAACCCGCTCTTGGAGTATATATACTGGCATGACTGAAACATCATTTCTTGACTTGACTCGACTCTCTGTTATTACGCAGTGGTGAGCGGCCCCCGAGAATAGAAAAACATCGGACCAAGATGGCTTCGGAAATTTCTCCAGATAGGAAATTGACATGGCTCATCACAGGCTGCTCCTCGGGGTTTGGCCTTGCGCTAACGCGACTCGCTCAAGCTAACGGCCACAAGGTTATTGCTACATCTCGTAACCCCGGCCGTACACCGGAGCTGGTAGAAGAAATCACTAAGAAAGGAGGCGAATGGATTAGATTGAACCAAGACGAACAAGACTGCGGCCGTGTCGTCGAAGATGTCGAAGCTCGGGGGATAGCGATCGACATCTTGGTTAATTCTGCGGGTATCGGGATGACGGGCCCCGCCGAATGCTTCAGCGAAGAAGAGGTTCGCCAGGTTATGGAGACGAATTTCTTTGGGCCGTATCGCCTGATGCGCGCGGCGGCGCCTTATATGCGCAAGAGGCGCTCGGGTATGATAGTCAACTTCAGCAGTGGTTCTGGAATGGAAGCCGTGCAGTCTCTCGGTGTTTACGGTGCTTCCAAAGCGGCTCTGGATGGTAAGTATGCCCGTGTCCTGGGGAGCTACCCGCGAAACTAATAGTCCCAAGGCATAACAAAAACGTTGCACAAGGAGATGCAAGATTTCAACGTCCGCGTTCTATTACTTTACTTGGGAGCTTTTAATACTCCTATGGTTACTAGGACAGGGGCGATATGTAAGTCTATCGATCCTGATTATAGCGGGACGACGACGGAGAAATTCTTCATCGCATTAAGCACAGGGAACTTTGCTGTCCATGGCGACCACGTCAAAGCAACTCAAGCCATATACGATGTAGTGATGGGCCAGGGTGTGGGCCAAGGCCGCGAAAAGGAAATGATTCTACCGCTGGGGAGAGATATGGCAACGAGGGTTAAGGAAAATAGAGATCGATTCGACCATATGATGGAGGTATTCGGAGAGATTTGTAATAATGTTAACGTTGACGATGGCCCTGAATAGGTACTGTAGGGGCAACATCGTGATCACGAGATAAATTACATTCAACTACTTCATGGTTGCTACTTGAGTTCTAAGGTTTGCGTTGACTCTTTGATGAGAACCCCCCGACATTGGTTGATGTTAAAGTAGAAACGCGCAACAAAGAGAACTCGAGGTCTAGACCTGGACCTAGGGTATCAATAAAGGAGGTGCCTATATAGTAAACATATCTGATTTGAATTAATGTCTTACCTGCAATCTAAATACAAATAATTTCCGACTATTTTCACTTACACGTTGACAGCATAGTAACACACACTAGAGTTCGTGGCTATTCATTATATTATAATCCAGTCTTACTATATCTTATCAAATCAAATGCATGAGCGAGTGGCGAGGTGTAATCAATATGGCATCTGCCGTTCAATACGACTAGTTCGATGTGACGTTAAGTCCGGCACATTCCATATTGGTTGCCCTCCGGGTAATTCAGAAGACGTACGTTCGTCGGCCAACGGGGTCAAAGGGTTTACTTTAATTGATACAAATTGCCAAATGCTCTGGCAGAGGATATCGCCAACAACTTTAGTCTGGTCGAAGTATCGGTTTTAACTATCGACCATCATGGCTATCCCTTCAACTGAGCAGTCGGCGGAGGGCCAGGGGTCGAAAAAGCTACACTTTATAATTGTGAGTACGGCTAAATAATCCGACGGATATCAGCATTAACTGAATCTGCAAGGTCGGAGGATCCCTCGGTGGCCTTGCGACTGGTCTTGCGTTAAAAGCGCTCGGTCATGATACTACGATACTAGAGCGCAACCCCGCACCGTTACTTCAGGATCAAGGAGCAGGAATCGTAGCAGGCGGAGATACGCTCGCGCTTTTCAACCGATATAATCGATGCGACCGACCGTTTGCCGTTCGTTCGGATAGGAGACAGTATCTTGACAGGGCCGGCGATATAGTGCACAAGGAGGAAACGGTGCAGTATATGACTTCTTGGGACTTGGCGTACTACCTCATGCGAGCCAATTACGATGGCATCGAGAGTCCGTACGCCAATGTGCCCGAGCCGGCGCAAGGGCACGGCAAAGCGACGCATCTCCATGATCGACAGGTCATAAGTTTCATCAAGGAGGGCGACGGCATTCGGGTATACTGGAAATCTAGTAAGGGGGAAGAAGGAAACATATTTGGCGACATTCTTGTCGGAGCCGATGGACCGAGCTCAACAGTACGCAAGATTCTCGAACCTAATATCGAGAGGAAATATGCCGGCTATTGCGCTCTTCGTGGGACAGTGATTGAGTCCGAAGCCAGCGAGTCCGCAAGAGAGGCGTTCAGTCACCGGTTTACGTTCTTCCACTCTCCCGGGATCCAGATCCTAGCATATTTAATCCCGGGCAAAGACGGGACCATAGAGCCGGGCCAACGTCTCATTAACTTCGTGTACTATACCAATTTCCCCGAAGGTTCAGCGGAGTTCGAGGAAATCATGACGGATAAGGATGGACGACGCCGACAGATCACTATTCCGCCAGGTGCGATTAATCCCGACGCCTGGGAGAAACAACGGGAACTCGCACGTGAAAGGCTTCCGCCTCAGTTCGCAGAGATAGTCCGCGGAACCAAGAAGCCCTTCGTGCAAGCCGTGACGGACGTACTCACCCCGCAGAACGAGTACTTGGACGGTAAAGTCGTTCTAATAGGCGACGCACTTGCCGGATTCAGACCCCACACTGTCGCATCTACTTCTCAGGCTGCCTTCGACGCGATGATATATGCCGACTACGTCGCCGGAAAGATATCTAGGGAGGAGTGGAAGAAGGAGACGATAGGCTTCGCGAGGTATATGCATAAGAGGGGAGTGGATATGGGCATAAGAAGTCAATATCAGGATCTTCCACTAAATGAACACATCAACGATCGTAATCGGGCGTCTGTGCCGCGGGAGCAAGAGGTGCTGCCCGAATGGGCGACGGTGATATAAGTGTTATTTTATGCATCAAGTACATATATACAAGCGCATCTATCTATCATACTTCTTACTCATATCCTACAAGTTCATCCATAGTCCCTTATGATATCTAATTGACCTTCTCTCGTGCCCCGCGAACGTGGCCGATTAAAAAAGGGGTGAGCTCTCACCCTTTTACCATCTTACAGTAGGTTGTCCATCCGAGCTATCAGCCGGGCCGATGCGCTCGCAAGACTCGTAATCCCCCATCCTAAACTGTCCCCACGAATTCCTCTGCGCCGGATCGCACTTCTCCCACGCGATTTTGAAGTCCGCCGTCAGAGCCGATCCAACAGGTCGGCCGAAAACACCGCTTCCGGTCTTCGAGAACCCTTCCTTGGTCAGGTAGGCTTGGAACTGAAATTGCACCTGCATCTTATCGTCGTACGAGTATTCCTGGCCGATGAAGCAGGGCGACCAGGCTAGTTTGTCGTTTCGGATGTCGACTTTGAAGTCCTTATCGTAGGCGCCCGTAGCGCCGAAGTCTACGATTTTTTCCGGGATGTCCATCTAGTTATTGGAATACGACAGCGCGTTAGAAGTGCGATCAGGGGCGAAGCGGTTTCGTAACGATCGGACTTACCAGATATGAGCCAGAGGCATTCTTGATTGTAGGTTGATCAATCTCCCCGTTATTCTTTAGATGCTCCCACTGAAAGTACGAATTGGCCGCGAAGCTGTGAACCCGTGCGCCCCCCGCTAGTTTTGCGTGTCCCGTGTACGAGACGTCCGAAAAGGCGAAGCGCCATCCTTGGGGGAAAGCGCCGAGCTCAATGGACATGACACATATCGCGGCCTCCGAGTCGTACGGGTCAGCCGGAGTAACGCTAGCCCTCATGTCGGCAAAGTCGAACTTCAAGTTATCGGCTTTTAGTGCGAGGCTCATACTTGTCGCGGAAAAGCAGCCGCCTGAGTTGGCCCCACGGATGCCGAGGATGGTCGGGATGGTCGGGGGCGCGGACTGCGCGACTGCGAGGCTAGTCGCAGCTAAAGAGGATAAGATGGATGCCCCTTTCATCGCGGATACTCGTGAATGTTTCTCAGGAAGCCAGGTTCATGCTAGATTCCAAGGTCTCCGCCTGCGTCAAGCAAGACTCCAGCCGATATAGCTATCAATGGACAGTGATCAGATTTAAAGGAGGTGTTGGCAGCTACTGCTTTTCCTAGAAGACACGATAGATGTATGCCCAAGAGCGTTTAGCACGCAATGGTCTCCATATCGGCACATACTAGGCTGTAAGCGGATAATTTCGAGAAAGGCAGAAGGTAATAGGGATAGCATTGTAATATTAACCGGTCGAGATCAGAATGTGCGACGGAAATGAACCGTCATTTCCTCCATATATCTGTTTACATTGACTTCCCTACCGACTACATGGTGCCGGATAAAATCAGCAATGCCGATTATGCAACTCGAGACTTATAAATACTACTATAATAAGACTCCGGTCGTTAGGATATGAAATAAGACGGTCATAACGTCAATACTGTTAAAATTTATTTATGTGCAGGAATCTTAGACGTCTTCATCTAACTACACCTTATAAGAAATCTGCTTTATATATGATAGTAATTAGCTCCTCGGCGGGTACCAGCCGTTGACAAAACAAGACTTTTAGTACCGATCATAATCAGGGATTTACAAGCAACTCCTATCATCAACGATCACTAGTAAATATTTCCTCGAATCTACCCTAATTTCTTTTCCTTTCTCTTTTTTTCATCAGACTTAGGTTAATGGTATACTATAGAACTGATATTCGCTTGGTTACAAGTCGTACGAACGTGGGGAGGGAGGAGTATCCGGACATAGCCGAGACTATCAGCGAATTTCTATTCTTATAGGCTGGGAAGGGAGCTCATAATATTTGGTAGTGGTAATAGCGTGTAGTTGCTTGAGTTTGTAATCTCAATAGTATCTTGTTGTGGGCATGATCGTTGAGTTTTATAACATCTTGAACACAGCCTCGCCTACGCCTGTTGTCTAAATGCCCGCGCTGAATATTGGTAAGTCCTAGGCATAATTTACAATAATACTCTTTGGTTGTCGAAAATGCAACCTTGCACGGCATTGATCAATTCGGGGTCTATACGACCGTATTCTTGTCTGATAGCCTCGATATAATTACCTAGGTACTATAGGTACCTCGAACAATGCGACCACCACCAGAAAATATCATCGCGCGCCTAAAACCACGCTTCTAAGCTATTGGCGATGAAATCTGTTCAACGGCCTTAGCCGAAATCAAGGCTGATTTTAGATAAAAACTTTACTTGAAGATAAAAGCATACCCTCAAGCTCACACTGACTTACAAATTAACAAATTGCAGACTACCAATCTATTAATTATAGGGCGGTTGAGTTTATACCGTGACTAAAGTGACGATAATTCATGGAAAGCCCCTCGTTTCCAAGTTCTATAGGGGGGGGATACTCGAAGCCACTTCAAGAGCAGTTACCTTAGCGATGCCACCCATATGCGAGTCACCAGCGCGTAATTTAAGATATAGCACCATTTTTCCGATATTTCTATCGCCGAACTAGATAATATCAGTGTTCATAGTTCTAATAGCCAGCGAACCTTTCATAACAGCTTTACTCTACTCTGTCTTCGTCGAACATCCGTCGCGTTGCAGCAACAAGGATTAGATGGGTTTTGAGACATAGGGGGAGCGAGGTTCTGAACAAAAAGTCCAAGTAATTCGTACTTAAAATTATAGCTATGCTCTCATAAAAAGAATCTATGCTTCCCTTTCTTATATTTTACGAGTTAATTATCGTAATACCCCCGTGGGGCTAGCATAATGTGAACGATAGAAGGGGATCTACGTGCAAGGTAACCCGGACGGCGACGCCCAATCTTTGAACCCACTCGCTGGGCCCATTCCCTGTAGGAAGATCCGTAGATCCTTGTAAGCAACTCCTCTACTCCATCCTCATTCCTCACAACTCCATGATAAGATTCCTGCCGAAACAACCACCCAGCGTTCCTTGCACAGAAGGAAAGCACTTATAGTGCTGAGCTTGAACATGGTAATAGGGCTATCCACCGCACAACCTTTTGGGTGCTATTCCACGCTTACATGTGTGTTGACGACCTAAACTGGGCTTATGCACCAAAAGCCGACATAGTAACAAGCTTCTACGCGCTAAAAGCTTATTATCCCCTCGATAGGGAGGTCGGCTCGGCGCATCTACCGAATTCATAGAAAGCGCCCGGCGACGCGACACCTTCATGCGGCGGGGCCAGGGTACCGGCAAAGAAGCGGCAGCGCGCCTAGAGACCCTGATCGGCATTGGCTCCCGTGCGTTTCAACGCAATCTGTAGAGTCACATCGCTCCCAGCCCCTAGCGCGCTGTAATAGCACGGGGCGCTGACCACTTTCGCCCGCGCAACGCCCACTAAGATCTTATCTAATGACAATCCGCCCCAATACGGGCTACCAGACCGTACGATATAGATTCGAGGCGACTCCCCTTACCAGACTTCCCCCCGAGGTGGAGTCCCTACGCTCGGCCGACGAACTGATTACTATGTTGTACTAAGTCGTCTATAAGGCCCGGTGTATGATGCGGCATCCCCAGTCTTTCCCCCGTCCCCTATTTCATGAGGCTACCTTGGCGTTTCGGGCCTTGTCCGCAAGTCATGCCTAGTACTTGTTTCCGCACAACTCTCGTCGCACTAGCTACCTCATAGACTTGCATATAGACATGTTGGTGTCTCGCCGTTAAGCTTACTCGGTCAGTCAACCATCGGTCTAAGCCGTCATATTGACAAGATGCGTATCCCCACTGGTCTCGCCGTATTCCTAGGCACAGCCCCTACGCCAATCGCAGCCATGTTCTACTACCCGAATGTTGCTGTATCGACCCTCGAACACATCCTCGTGGACAACTGGGGCGCCTACGCTTCTAACTTCTCGTCAGCCATCACGCCTTGTGATAGCTACGTCACGGAGGTAGGCCAGCCAGCCATCAACTCTCGCAGGACAACTTCGGCGCAGTGGCTACGTGTTGCATTTCATGATTTTGCCACGGCCGATGTTGCTGCCGGGACAGGTGGGCTAGACGCTAGCATCGGATTCGAGACGGCTCGCGGCGAGAATTCCGGTACCGCTTTCAACGACAGTTTTACGTTCTGGCGACCCTTCGCTAACCAGTTTGTTCCTAGTAAGCTAACCGCTATATCCCGGTGCGATTATTATAGACTTTGAATGTGCCGTACTGAGTGAAATACTATGTTAAGTGGCTGATCTGCTTGCCATTGGGACGGTTATGTCAGTACACCTATGTGGAGGGAGATATATACCCTATAGTCCTGGTAGGGTAGACGCGACCGAAGCTGATCCAAAGACCGGTGTACCAGAGCCGGCAACGAGCGTGGAAGAGACACTTGCCCAGTTCGAGCAGACCGGCTTCAACCAGAAAGACGCTATTGCGTTGACGGCATGCGGCCACACAATTGGATCGGTAAGTCGCATATTCCTAGGCTTAGCGATTCGACCGCGAGGTCCAAGACCGTCAAGGTCTATACTAATTTGAGTCATGCAGGTACACGCCGGTGGCTTCCCAGAAGTAGTCGAACAGTCATTGATAACCCCAAACAACACCAATGGCGCATCGAACTTTGACGGCACCAGGGCAGTATTCGATTCAGCAGTGGTCCATGAATACATCGATAATACAGGGGCTAGAGGCGGCGCGCTCGTAACTAGTTTCAACGAGAGCAGTCGCTCAGACCTTCGGCTATACGAAAGCGATGGAAATAAGACCATGCTAGAATTGTACGCCCAGGGCGACGGGTTCCAAGATACTTGCGTCGACTTGTTAACCCGTATGCTTAACACCGTTCCGTCAGAAGTAAAACTCCAACCAGCAATCGCACCGTTGCTCATCAAGCCAGTAAATGTGACTTGGGATGTCACCAAAGACAACCAGCTAACCCTCTCAGGAAAAATCAGAGTACGTAGCTAAACGCAAGATAAAAATCCGTGGTAGCATGTGGCTAACATATAGTTAGATGTTATACGCCGGAGAGGTTTCGAAGGACCCTGTCTCGATAGCTTTCTCAAATAACTACACAGAGACACTGGTCCCCGAGGAAAATTTGGGCATTTCTGCCTTCAAACTAAACGGTAGCCAAACGAACGCTACAGCGCAGTACTTACCATTCTCGATCCCCAGCACTGCACTATCAGGAGCCTCGTTTTTTTCTATCGCGGCGAAGGCTTTTGAGACTCAGGTTTTCCCCATTCAGGATAAAGCATTCATTGTCCCTAGCTTAGCTCGTATAGCGGATGGCGCGGTATCCATTACTGTTGCCGCAAAGACCGATCAAGACGACTTCGATGGATCGCAAGTCTCAGTCAAGATTTCGACTCCGATTGCGCAGCCACTCACACTTGCGCCTAAGATTGCACAGACAGACGTGCAGCTCGAGAAAGGCGAAAGCCCATTAAAGGACGTGGATTATTGGTCAGGCTCCGCCGTAATTGAATCCCCTACTGGGGCTGTTAGTGTGACGTTATTTTCTGGAGAGAATGTTGTCGACACCTTATTGCTCGATGCTGGAGTCGCAGGGTGGTAGAACTGTTCCGATTCTTCCAGGCCGCGTATCGGAGCTACGTATTAGCATGTACTATATAAATATAATTGCTGTGCGAACGATAGGAAATAATACTTTCATAAACCTTAGCTACGAATTCCAACGGCTGAGTGTAATACCCTATGTAGTAAGGCCAACCGTTAACCAATAATCGCCCCGAACTATTTCTGCGCTGACCGCAGTGTCTTACGTAGGAGGCGTATTTATAGCGACATGTCATCAAGAGATGATTGACATTTTATGGTCAGGTGGACATCGTGTATCGTGGTCAACAATATATGCGTTGATAGGAAGAATGTCAAAAATCGCAAGAATAAACTGCCAAGTCATTTTGAGTGAAGCCAGCTTCCTAATGTGTTCATGAGTGCGGTGAAAAATGCGACATGGCTAGATAAATAGACACATGCAATTGGCCACATGCCTCATTGACTGTACAGCGAATTCCTTGCTAAATTAGGACGTACCGTACTATGTCGCGCATGTTGCGGTCGCGCTACGAAAGATTATATACATGCTCGTATATTCGGGAGTAAGTTCGTTCTAATGTCAGACATCGGGTTGTCAGCGCTGACAAGAGGCACCCTTCCTTATTAGGTATATAAACTTCCAGGGGAATTTGCCCTTGGATGTGACCTACTCCGCTAGTTTAATAAAGACGGAATAAGTTCGACGACGAACGAGTCTAAGCAGATGGCGATGGGACCAGGTGCGCCGATACGAAATAACCACGGGATTGAGTTGCCCCCGAGGTATGAGATCCGCCAGGTCACGCCTGATCTTGCTGAATCGATCTCGGCCTTGAGTTTCTTTAGCCACTACTTCGACTCGCCTATCTGGAGCGAAATTTATGAAGGGCGCCAGGCAAGAGAGGCATTAAAGGCATACCATGCTTGCAAGCCTTTCTATGAAATGCCTGAGATGGGAGCAAAGAATGGTCTCTCATTCTGTATCTGGGACAAGGAGTTTGTGTTCAAGAAGCCCGAATCAGCTGCGCAGGGTGGCACCTGTTATTGGAACGATTTCGAAATTGACGATCCAAACCTTGAGGCTAACGGCCGGCAAAAGCTACTTGATGCATTAGATTTCCCAATTGTTAGCTTCGGACTATCATTTGATAAGTTCAGTCCTGGGGACCCAAAGGGATGGAAGGCAGCAACTAAAGCCACGCCTCTAAACATCCCTATGGGTAAATACTATGAGGAACACGATCCGCGACCGAAGGGTTCGTGGGAACCCACAGCAGCCGGACAGGTTATCGAGCGGGTCGGTAGCGGAACGAGATATGAGTATTACGGCCAAGGGCTCATGAAGGCCTTATCAAGATTCATAATGGTCGAGATGAAATCAAGGGGGTATCGAGCAATACAAATCAACTGCGGAGCGCCACAGATGCACCACGTGTGGTCAAACCCTCCAAAGCCGTTCAGGAGTTCTACTCTAGTGACATTTCCCACGTGGATTTTCGAAACTGAGGAGGGTGACAAGAAAGTTCGGCCGTACGAGAAGTCAAAGCTGTCAAATCTGTACCTTGTATGGACGGAGCTGTTGGATTAATACGAACCACAAACACATGTTGTGGTGGCTCTTTGAGTTATTTGGCATTGGATGAGCTTATATCCACGTTGTGTGTTTTCAATCAGCATTGGAGGGTCCGCACACGCAACGGAACACACCATGACGATGAGTTTTTGTCTTTAGGGCGTTTGTTATAAGTACAATAACGGAAGATATGAGAAGATACGAGAAGGACTGCCATAATTGACCCTTTAGTATGACAAGAGAAATTTATTACTCAAAACCTATTAGCAATTAGCACTAGTTAGTCAACCTAGTTAGTTAGTTGAGTACCTAAGGTAACTAACTAGGTAGGTATTCAAGAAGTATAAATATTTCCGTAATATTCAAGTTATACTTTTTGTAGTTTTAAAGTGAGAAAGTTACTACCTAGGTAGAAGTTGGTGATGAGATGACAAGTTGATTGTTAGGTACTTAATAGTTGTAGCCCGAGGGAGAAGGTCTTAAAGGTCAAAGTCTCGTCTATTGTTAGTTTGCTCTTGCTGTAGTTATTGGCTGTTTCCTATTGTCATCGGACCACCTTCTATAAATGTTCAAACAAAAGAATCTCGTCACCAAACGGGTACCTATCCAGGCAGGTACCCCGCCCAGAGAGGTCACTCCTTTCTTTAAGTCGAGAGAAATGACGTGTCCGGCCAGCAAAACAATTTTGGATGAATAAAACAAACATTACCTAGGTAAATTCTAGAAATATCAAGTACCTAAAGTACCTTAGGTGCTTACAAAGGTATCCGCTCAGATAATTGCACTACACAACAACAACAAATATTTGATAGGAGGTAACCTTGCCCTAAGCTGAGCCCCTATTTTAAATAAGGCATACTTCCAAGTACCTAGGTACGTACTTGGGTCCCCGGATATTTACCTGGGTCTTCTGTGTTACGAACCCTTAAATTCCAAACGTTACCATTGGATACTAAGATTGAATGCTTGAATCACGTTCCTCCAGTAATGGCCGGTTTCGACCCCAAACTTACTAAAATGTAGCGTCTAAATATGTAATTAGGATTAAGTAGTAGTTGCACAAGTTGTTCTAATTTCAAGAGGACGCGGTTATTCCTAACAAAAACGTTACGTCGGGCTGGTCCTAAAATAGAAGTTTGGGGGAATACAAAAGGCAGCTGCCAACCGATAGATTACAGGGGGTACTTAGGTCTAGCCCGCCCCGACGTAGATCGTGGGGCTGAAAGTGGGAAAAGAATCTCATCGAGCCCCAATGGCTCTAACTATGAAAGGTTAAAGTGTGGCTGAAATAGGTTCGGTACATGGCAAAAATTTCCTTGTCAGCAGCCATGACTCGCTTTTATTTTTTATTTTTTTTTCGTCTTTCACTTTTTGTCCCTTTCCTTTCTTCTCCAGCCCACTCAAGAGCTCCGTTTAGTTACGGTCACGTCCACCCACTGCCTCTCGTCAATTTCCTCTCTCTGGGTGACCTGTCAAGTTCCCTTCTATTTTTCTTGCCGTTTTTATTACTTCTTCCGCCCCCGTGTGTCTACCTGAGGTGTCAAAAATTCGGTCATTTGACAAGTTTATTTGCATCACTAACCGAAGACCATAAAGCTTTATCGCGGCGCAACAACGTCTTTCTCTGTCGACTCATTGCGACTACTTGCGAGCTTCTACCTCATTCCACCGAAGGGTTATTTATTTGATACGAGTTTAACAGGATATCAACTTGTTTAATATCTTCTAACTGGTATCACGCCGGCCGCCACCCTTGAACTCCATCAACAAGTCAACTGAGAAGAGTTTTTGATAAATCTGCTCGGTTATCTCGCACGTCCGTCCGCCCGTTACTTGGAGCCTTGAGCAAGAGAATTTTCATACAAACGACAAGAACAATACTTCAATAACTCTGCAATCTATCTCTTTTACTGTGACTTTGACTAGTCATGGCGAGTCCATTGCAGTTTGCTTACCGAACCCAGAAGGCTATCGGCGTCACTGATGCCGCGCCTGTCTATGAGCCTCTCCCTGGATTCGTTAAGCCTGAAGGGAATTTGCGGTGCTGTGTCTACTCGCCCTGTGGCCGATATTTAGCCTGGGCATCCAGCGAACGTGTCTGCATCGTTGATGCATCTGTCGGCCATGTTTTAACTAACATAGCTCTTCCCAACGTATTCGAGGTCGCTTTTTCTCCCCGTGGTTCTTTCCTGAGCACCTGGGAGCGCCCTGCGAAAGATGAGGCTGGCGACGCGACGAAGAATTTCAAGATCTGGCGAACCATCGAAGACCTTCCCAATGATGCTGAGAAGCAACCCATAGGTCGGTTTGTCCAGAAGTCCCAAACGGGCTGGAATCTACAATATACCTTCGACGAGAAGTTCTGTGCACGTCTTGTTACTAATGAAGTGCAATTTTACGAAAGCGATGATCTGAGCAAGGTCTGGGATAAGCTTCGAGTTGAAGGCGTGACTGATTTTGCTATTGCCCCTGGCCAAAGCCAAAATGTTGCAGTTTTCATCCCTGAGCGAAAGGTTTGTTCATCTTTTATTATTTTCTGTTTGACTTCCAGTTATTGACTTGTGCTCTAGGGACAACCTGCTGCTGTCAAGGTTTTCAACGTTCCCCAGTTCGCCAATCCAATTTCTCAGAAGACTTTCTTCAAAGGTGATAAAGTCCAACTAAAGTGGAACAGCTTGGGAACGAGCCTGATTGTGCTGGCACAAACGGATGTTGATAAATCAAACAAGAGCTATTACGGAGAAACCACTCTTTACCTCCTTTCCGCTAATGGTTCCCTCGATGCCCGGATTACCTTGGATAAGGATGGGCCTATCCACGATGTGTCGTGGTCTCCGAATGGAAAGGAATTTGGTGTTATCTACGGTTATATGCCTGCGAAAACTACAATCTTTAATCATAGAGCGGTGGCCACCCATTCGTTCCCCATTGCACCCCGGAATACCATTATCTTTTCCCCAACTGGTCGATTTGCCTTGGTTGCTGGGTTCGGCAATCTGGCTGGTCAAATCGACGTTTACGATCTGGAGAAGGACTATCGCAAGGTTTGCACCATTGAAAGTGGCAACCCTAGTGTGTGCCAATGGAGCCCCGATAGCCGATATATTATGACCGCTACAACATCCCCGCGTCTTCGCGTCGATAACGGTGTAAAGATCTGGCATGTCGGAGGAGGCATTATGTACCACGAAGATATGGTTGAGCTCTATAATGTGACGTGGAGACCTGTTCTTCCGGAGAACTTGCCTCGTGGCGATCCCCTACACCCGGTCCCCACCCCTCATTCTTCAGCCATTGCGTATCTGGGAACAGTCAAGACGCCATCGAAGCCTGTTGGTGCTTACCGTCCTCCCGGTGCTCGTGGGATGTCCACACCGCTCCATTTTAGACGCGAGGACGAGGGAGGCGCTGCCCACGTTATGAGCAATGGCACCCAGAATGTGGGTCCAAATGGGTTTGGGAGGTCTCGTCGCCAAGTTCCCGGTGCGGAATTCCTCGAGAACGGTTCACGCACCGTCCCGGGTGCCGCACCGGCTGAGGCACCTGGTGCTAACGGGGATGAGAATTTGTCCAAGGCCGCCTTGAAGAATAAGAAGAAGCGGAACAACAAAAAGTCTAAGGATCCCGAGGGCAAGGATGGAGAGAGCAAAGGCAGCGGTGGTCTGGCGCCTCCGCCCAGGGACCAAGGCCCTGGTTCTGGGAATGAGGGCCGCAGCCCCGAGCGCCGCGGTCAGCAGTATAACCAACGCAGGCATGATCGAAGTCGCTCGCGACATAACTTCCAGGGCGGTAACAACCAGGGACGTAATCGAAGCGGCACCCAACAGAATGGGCAGTCAGCGCCCTCTGCGCCCCAAATCCAGACATCCCAGCCACCTGCTACTGACGCTCTGCTCTCGCCTGGCAGCCAGAACCCGGCCTCCAAGAAACTGCGTAGCTTGCAGAAAAAGATACGCGCAATTGAGGATCTCGAAATGCGACATGCCGGCGGAGAGAAGTTAGAGGATACGCAAATGAAGAAGATCGCTACAAAGGCGGCGGTCGTTAAAGAATTAGAGGCCATGGAGAAGGAGGTTCGTTAAATGCGAGCTTGTCGACGGTGGGAATTCCACTGGACTGCTTTGATATTTGAGGCCCGGTTCTGGTTAGTCCTACGAGGGACGCCTGGGGATGGGGGGACCTGGGGTACCTTTGGACTAGGTGATCTGGTATCATATCTGGCTTACCACTGGCGTTAAGGAGAGAAAAAAGCTGGCAAGGCTACTTTCGCCCGGCTCTTGGAAAGAGCAGGGGAAGCGAATTGCCTTTGCGAAGCGTTGCAATAATTAATTTAGCGCGATCCTTAAAAGGAAGTGCATTTTGAGATCAACATGCAATTCGCAGATATGTTCTTCCAATGGTGACGTGTGAATTATTGATAAATATGTGCATCTTGTTATATGTCGTGATGCTATCTTCAACTAGGTTAGCCGATACAAGAGATAGGAACATGCCAAACAACATCTCGCAATGTGACATTAATTGCCTTACAGTAAGTAGATTCATACGGTACTATATTTTTGAACTCCTTGCTGTCCCGATGTGAACCTCTACTCCTCGATTTTACTAATTGTTTCCACGACACGTCCAGAAAAACTATCTTGATTGCCCAGATACGAGCAGAAAATCCCCGAAGAATTCATTCTTGGCCCATGTTTGGTAATAGCTAAGAGTTCGACGTATAATTCATATATACCTTAGGTATATATTTTCTATCCCGTAGTGAGCCAAGATAAGCCCCGGATATATCCCAACTCAGCTCATAACTCCCTACTCCGTTAACTCCTCGCATCCCGTCTATCCGTTCGTTCCGTGCCCAACTTTCCCACGCACGCATGTAAGGCCCTCAAATAGGTAACTAGGTAGGTAAGCTTACTTCGTCTCACCGCTCAGTTCCGCCAGGAAAAGCACAAACTCCATCTCCGCAGCCTCGTCCTCGGCAAACGCGCCGCGGAACCAGGCCGCGAGACTCGGTAGGTGGCATTTGCAGACCTGCACGCGCTCGCTGCCGTAGGTGCCGCCCCAGTACGCAATTCCTGTGCCGTGCTCTTTCCACGCTTGGAACGCGGGGGTTTGCTCTGGGGAGGAGAACAGGTCGATTGCTTCTTCGGTGGCGGAGGGGGGCAATGATGAAGACGAGGTGTTGGCGTTGGCGGTGTTGTCGTTGCGGCAGTTTCGGCAGCGCCCTTGTAGACGCGCGTAGAAGCAGGCTACTATGGCGCTCATCAGCACGCCGGGGATCAGCAGCGGGTTGAGACGCAAACGGGTCCGGAATTGGGTGCTTGTGATTCCGCTGCTGGAGTCGCTGTCCGAGCGCGCGGCTTCGAGAGTGAAGATGCGGCAGATTTGCGCGGCGAACCACAGCGCGATGCGCGGACACCCCGTTGAGACCCAGGTTTGTAGGTGCGCTTGGGGCTTGCGGGTTGGGATCGCGGCGCCCGGACGGGATTTGTAGTAGTGTCCTCTGACGCGCAGGGTGTTCATCGGCGCGTGCAGTTTCAACGTCGACATGTACATTAGTGTGAATGTGAAGGGGGCGAGCAAGTGCTCTGATCCGTAGAGCTGGCCGGAGAGGTATTTCTCGAGGATGGGACACTCCTGCTCTTGTTTGCTTTCGTCGCGCAGGAGGGTTAGATGCGGGTGCGCCATGTCCACGAATACGCTTGGGTTGATCTCCTTGGCGAGCTCGTCGGACATGGAACTGTGCGCTTCGCGGGCTAGTTCCCAGATCGTGGTCTGCGTTGCGCAGGTGCTGAGGTGGTAGTCGATGTCGGTGAGGCGATAGGGTAGTTTACCACGATGAGGATCCAAGGCGTCGCGCATGAAAAATGAGAAGAGCGCTTTTTCGCGGCCGGCTGGTTCGTTCCATTGGAGTTCCCGTCGCTCTTGCTCGTTGGAAGCGGCCCATAGTTGAGTGGACTTGGGGAGGGGAATCCAGAGTTCTTGGTAGCGAACTGATGGGGGGTGATCCAGGAGCATGCTAAGATATGCGTCGACCCGAAGAACGGAGAATGCGAGTCTAGGCGCGAGCCGCTCTGTCAATACCCAACACTTAAGAGCATAGTTGTAGAGAATTACCTATTGAGTTGCTCTTGTATCCTCCAAGCGAGAAATGGACAATTACGGTCCAGACCACTCATTTCGTGACACGAATATTGGCCGTTGAAGACACCAAGATATCGACAGGTTGAGACTAATAGGCCGGTAAGATTGAGGGCTTTCGCTACCATGCCATCCGTATTCTAGGAACATTAACATCGCATGCCTCCTATTAAACGCACATCTCTACATACCAGGGAGCACGTTGCATAGACGATATACAGTAGGACGGCCTGCAATAGATGTAACGGTGGCTGGGGAATCTACGCAGTACGTATTAGCCATTGAAGGATGAAGAAGTTCAAAGGAGGGTTAATATTTCGCACCATTCGAATCTGAGCTACTTCATCAAAGACAAGGGGGGCAAGCTTCTGATAATCCTGTCCCCTTTCAAGCCAGCTAGCCAATAGGATCATGGATGCTACTAAGATCGCCGGAGTCTTCTCCAGTTCGAACGTAGGAGCGTGTAGTATGGCCCAGTATGGGTAGATTTCTTTGAAGAATAGAT
This sequence comes from Daldinia sp. FL1419, assembly GCA_025201765.1. Taxonomy (NCBI): domain Eukaryota; kingdom Fungi; phylum Ascomycota; class Sordariomycetes; order Xylariales; family Hypoxylaceae; genus Daldinia; species Daldinia sp. FL1419. Next base: position 145,340 of record MU623415.1, read on the forward strand.
CTATGAGCCTCTTCGTATTAGATGGGTTCGTATTGAGATAAGTCTGTAAGTCTGTTACAACAACAGGCCCAGGAGATTCAGAAACTGTTTGGGGTTGTGTCGTTGGTGGCGACGTTTGCCGAAGGGGAATATGAGAAATATTCGAAGCATTAAAGTGAGTCGTTTCAAATTCAGTCGCATTATCATTCAAGGTAGGAGGTACTAGGCCGGCTGGTTCGATGGTATCATGATTTTCGTGAATAAAATCTAAGTCGTTCGAAACTCCTGGGTATGAGGGTGTCGCTGGGAATGGCCCCGAAGCCCAACCTTCTGGAGTTGGAGGGAGCCATGTTACCTGACTGGGACCGCTTGTTGGAATCGCAGCCGCTGGAGCAGTACTAGTCTCGTGGTGATCATCTGTGCCAATCCAATGACACTCCGTCCAGCTCGAAACACATGCTCCGCAAGGGGAATTTCCGTCACATTGAGTGCTCCTTTCGCCGCATGGTAGGCATATTCTAAATATGGACCGTGTAAGTGACAATCTCGAATTGTATGAATTGCTACTCACCTTCTTGTATCCGATGATAGAGTAACATCTGTATTATGTTGCTTTATATGTCTTTTGAACACATCACTAACCCATGCATCAGCATCGCAATAATAAATGACTTACTATGTAGAGGCGGGGAGGTTCAATAAGATAAGGATGACGTACATACCTCCGTGCGTAACGTCGGCCACATATGGAGCACTTATACTGGTGCTCGGGGTTGTGACTTAGTTTATGTCGATTTAGATGCTCCTTTCTGGTGAACCGTTTGTCACACCCAGGAAACGAGCACTCCCAACTCTTTGGTAACGAGGACATATCGAGACATTCCGCCCGTGCTCGCACCCCCTGTCTTCACGCAGGCCGAGAAAGCAAAGCTGGACTAGTACCGTGTACGTGCCTGATAAGCCAGTGGCTTAACCCGACTCAGAGCTTGGATTGTCGAATTTTAGGTGTAGGATTTGTTAACCGGGGAAGGGGAAAGTCTCGCAATACTTCGAACCCTCCCACCAAAAAAACATGTGTGGATGTAGATTGGAACAAGCATGTGGAATGTGGAATGTGGAATGAAACACATATTCGTCGGCGACGAAGGAGATATCGGAGGTGAATACGGGTAATCCGATATCACCGGTCAGCAAACATTAGTCAGGACAATGTGGGATGAAAGATGTGGGATGTGGGATGAAGCTATACCTAGTACGGAGTAGGGGCGTGTCTCTGGGGGATCTGAGAGCAGATCTTACCAACGTGGGATGCTGTGCCAACATGATTATGCCATTGTGATAGGAATCCGAATGAATTGTATCACTAACTAACGATAGTTTCGATATCACAATCCATTATGACAACGGCTGGCTCTATAACCATCCCAGAAATGGTGATTACTAAAAGACGACGGCTTATGGGATGGGTGAGTGAAGAAGTATAAAGAAAGTCATCGTCTCGTCCAAAAAGTGAGAATGAATCAGACAGATCAATTCGCAACATCAACAACACCGGCAATTATCTTTCAGACTCACTAACAAAGACACATTCTCAATTTTTACTTATTCCATCAAATAACATGACTACCATCACTAAGGTCGCTATCGCAGGTGTAAGTAAATCGTGATAGCCGCAACGACGGTATTATCCATTTAACTAATGCCCTCATAGGCCAAGGGGGATCTTGGAGCGCCAGTATTCGAGCAACTCCTAAACGCTGGATTCCAACTCACTGTCATTACTCGCAAAGGCACCTCTTACACCTGGCCATCAAATGTTACTGTCAAGGAAGTCGACTACGACTCAGTTGATTCTTTGACGGCGGCTCTTCAGGGTCAAGATGCTGTCGTCTCGACTATCACAACTTCGTCATTGAGCGCACAGATCAACCTAATCGATGCTGCAGTCAAGGCGGGAGTGAAGCGTTTCATTCCCTCCGAATTCGGATCCGACACCTTTAACGCAAAGGCTGCAAGTCTACCTTGCTACAAGCCAAAGGTCGAAGTTCAGAAGGCCTTGAAGAAAGCTGCCGCCGAGAGCAACTTGACGTGGACCGCCGTACTTAACGGACCTTTCTTGGACTGGGCGATCCGGGTCGGGTTCTTCGCCGACGTCAAGAACCGCACTATCGAACTTCCCGATGGAGGGAACAACACCACTTCCAGCACTTCTCTCCCTACCATCGGCAAGGCTGTAGTAGGCGTGTTGAGAAACCCCGAGCAGACCAAGAATCGCCAAGTCTATATTCAAGAGGCTACTATTAGCCTTCGGCAGATCGCAGATATCCTCAAGAAGCATACCGGACCGCAAGGGTGGAAGGAGAACGTCACATCCCTCGACGAGGGACTTCAGAAGGCTTTGGAGGAGAACAAGACAGCGTACACGCCGAACGTCTTTATTTCTACCCTCAAGGTGGCGATGTGGGGCAAGGAGTATGGCGGCAACTTCCAGAAGCTTGACAACGAGCTGCTTGGAATTAAGCAACTGACCCCTGCCGAAGTCGAGGCTATCGTGGTGCAGAACATCCCCAAATAGGGGCCAAGCCGGTGTTTCCTTCACAGCAGATCATGTTAGTCTTGGGGTCGCAGATTGAAATAGTACATGGGTATCACGCCCCTTATGTATCTTAGGTATCCTTAACAAGATAAACGGGTTCTCCTTAAAGTTGCAAAATCGCGAATATGCCACTGTATTAAATAGCGGGAAGACCAGGTTAGGGTCTCTCCATGCCAAGAATAAGTCCATGCAATGATTCCCCGACATACGAAATTGTCGTGATTCAACCTAATATCCCGGGTTGTACGTAGTATGCTATTTCCGGTACCTCGGGTACCTAGGTAAAAAGATGAGATTATTGGATAGGTACGTAATCCATCCATCGTCAAAATCCCGCCGATCCGGGACACGATACCGAAGCTGAAGCTTGAAAAGTGAACCTCACGATTGAATCTCGCGCCGCTATCCCGGCTTGGTGGGGTCTCGCCAGAAATATGGTGACGTCCTCCAGCATAGAACAGCAATCTAGACTACCTAGACTCGCTTAAGGTATGGGGTTCATGTTCGAGCGGCTTCGTCCAATTTATTTCCGAGTTCCTGGGCTTTGCCCAGCATCACATGGGCCGGGTTTTCACGGCGCTCTTCATACTAACTACCCTTGCTCGTTAATAGGGGGCCTGCCGAAAATAGATCCGGATGCGCAACCTCCGCCGATCGTTCGTGGCATCTAGTTAACCCCTAGCCCACCACAACATGTCGAAACGCTAGGATGATTATAGAATTTTGCCCGTGCTGTTTCCGCGCAGAGCCTCCGTGTCGCCAACCATTGGAGGAGAAAACAAGCTCGTCGACGATACCCAACCATGGGTTTTCGCCATCATGCGGCCTGTTGCTACCGTGTGATCCGCCCCAGGTCTGGGGTTAGCACATCTATCATAGCCATAATGGCAACCCTCCTGAATATTTATAGACGAGCCTGACCCCAGGTTTCCATTTGTGATTTTCAGGATCGACAGGAGCCATCATCCCAGTAGTAGGACGACACATCCCGAGCTTACAAAATGAGATACTCTTTGGTAGCAGCCACCATCGCCAGCGCCACTTTTGCGAGCGCGCACACAATTTTCGTTCAGCTTGAAGCCAATGGCGTGACGAACCCGGTATCTTATGGCATCCGGACGCCGTCCTACGATGGTCCCATCACCGATGTGACGACCAACGACGTCGCCTGCAACGGTGGCCCCAACCCGACTACGCCTTCAGACAAGATCATTGAAGTCAAGGCCGGCTCCACGGTCAATGCTATTTGGAGGCACACACTTACATCAGGCCCCGAAGACGTTATGGAGGCTAGCCACTTAGGACCTACTCTAGCTTATCTTAAGAAGGTCGATGATGCGACTACTGACAAGGGATATGGTGGTGGTTGGTGAGTTATTCAGTCCACCGGATTGAGCACGAACATGAATCAAATACTTACTATTTGACAGGTTCAAGATTCAGCAAGATGGCTACAACAACGGAGAATGGGGCACCTCCAAGGTCATCAACAACCAGGGCAAGCACCCGATCAAGATCCCAGACTGTCTACCGGATGGACAATACCTCCTCCGAGCTGAAATGATCGCTCTTCACGCCGCTGGCTCCAACCAGGGCGCTCAGCTATATAGTAAGTATCCTCCAACTACAAGAACATAAACTCCCGAAAATTTGCTAACAGAAAACGCAGTGGAATGCGCCCAGATCAAGATCACAGGCGGTTCAGCGTCCAAGACCCCCACGACCTACAGCCTTCCCGGCATATACAAGCAGAACGACCCGGGTATCCTGATCAACATCTACTCCATGGACAATAACAGCAAATACGTCATCCCTGGCCCCGATCCATTCACTTGTGCGGCCAGCAACTCCAACGAGGGCTCCGAGAGCACGCCCAAGCCTCCCGCGGCCACAACCCTGGTAACTTCCACCAAGACCGTCGCACCTACCACGCCTACTTCCCCTTCAGGATGCACCGTCGCGCAGTGGGCTCAGTGCGGTGGCTCCGGATTTTCGGGATGCTCGACTTGTGCTAGCGGGTTCACTTGCAAGAAACAGGTACGTCGCATCAATAATCAATTGCATATCATCACATCAGAATTAGGTTTACTAACTTTCGCTCTGTAGAACGAGTACTATTCCCAGTGCGCGTAGAACATAATGAAATAGAAGATTTAGACTAGTAATATCAAGTATTAATACACCGCTGTTCCCTTTCATATATTGCGGATTAGCCGCCGTCACATTTAGAAAGCCTACGAGTTCCTTGCTTGGTATGGGATAAAAGGGACAACTGATACAATTTGCGAAGCGAACTATCTATCTAAATTTCTTTCTGGATTTTCTTCTACACCTTTTACATAGAGCCTCAACGAGGGCATGGAGAATTACACGAGCCCATAAGCCACATATATCCCCTTTCCCTTTTCACTACCCCATCACATGACGACGTCTCTCGATCTGATCTGGTTATTTCTGTATAAATAGGAACCGCACTGGTGTCAAGATATTCGCCCACCAGAGTTGATAGCTACTCAACGGTCAACGTCCTATCTCGACTCAAGGACACAGGTCATCAACTACTCAGCGTCATCCGTAGGGTCGGGCTCATCTGTAACAGAAGTCAGCAGGCGCCAGACACTCTCGCCACCTAAAAGCGGCGCAAGGTATGACTCTTACCACGACGTTTGTGCTCGCTAGGAGTAGATCTTTCACCGCTCTTGGCACCTCTGCCCCGCGAGTTTCCGGACGTCTCGCGGGGAGGCTCCGGGGCTGGCACAGGTACAGGTGCTGGCGTGGGTCCCTGTGATGGGTCTGGGATTACGATTGGGAATGGCCTTTTTCTAACACCGGGGTAGCCGCTTCGGGCCTCGTCGACGGGGCCTGGGTTCTCAGGGGGGCCGTCTGCAGCTTGCGGCTGCCTGGCCGAGTTCATTCTGCGAAGGCTGCTGCTTTCTCCGGCGTTGGAAGACATGTTGTCGGTAGGTTAGGTAGGCTAGTAGGTCTTGATGATAAATCTATTCAGAAAATGAAGGGTAAAGTGTATTGTTTGTATGTGTACGGATGGGAATGCTGGTTGTGAGTTGCTTGCTCCATCATCTCGTTTCTCTTGGGAAAAGCTCAAGAATATATATCCCAAAGTTCATACATCTCGTACGACAGCAAATTATCAACGATTTGGTCGCTTTTCATGCGACATTCTGACATGTGAGATTTCAAAGAGTTTTGTTATTTTTGAAATAATTACGCCTACGTAGTGCACTTTTTTTGTTTAGCAAAAAGCCATATCAATAGCCTTCATTTTATCGGGTAATAGCTTGGGAATTTTCCTTTGTGTCATTATGAGGCTGGACGATCAGGCTTCCAAAAAGGTTCTATATACGCCCGTAGCGGAATGGCATGTTACCCAGATTATACATCACGTAGTTAGGATTGAAGATCGATCATTTACAATAATCTCGGCGACCTCGGCGAGTCCGAAAGGGACGAGGATGGATCATATGTCACTTTGCATTAGAAGCCACATAAACTTTCCAGAAAGTTTTTATATATCTGCGGGAGGGGAATATGATATCCAATCAGTCATATCTGTCAAAATCTTATGAAATTCCTAGCGACGCCACCAATTTGAACCCATTGACCATTTACAATTGACTAGATCAGCATTTACAACCATCGTTCCCTGTTGCCATGCTGCGAGACGAACGATCCACCGTCTCCGCGCTCAAGGCTTGCGTTGTAAATAACTTGCATGACGAGCCTAACCGACTCCTCTGGCGTGATCGGTCCCTTAAAGTGAGGCTCCATTTCGGCGAACTGGGCAAACATCTCATTAAGGCGCTGAGTTTGCTTTTCAGTAAGTCCTTGAAGATTGTTAGTTGTTATTCCCAACACCATTGACCATGAAGAGTGGAGGTAATCGGAAGCATCGGGCCATTATGTGTAACAAAAGAAAGACTTACCGACTGCGGAATGATTTGCCCCGTCGGTTGCGACGACACCGGGAGAAATGCTAAAGAATAGAATTCCTTCTTTGTGGAACTCATTGTGGAACTTGAGGACGGCTAGGTTCAGCGCCGCCTTGCTGAGCGTGTATGGACCGGCAAGTATGTGTCCCGATCTCTTGACTAAATCATAGTCGGCAATACCAGTCGAGATCGAGACGACCTTCTTGGCATTGCCCTTCTTAATTAGGGGTAAGTATAAGTTGAAGAGGTGAATGTTTCCGACAGCATTGGTTTTGAAGGACTGGATTAGATCATCCTCTAGAATCTTAGGCTCGTCGGCACTGGTTAATTGAGATTTGTCAGTTATCAACCTTAGTTTCTTGACAATGGATGCTGGGCGGCGCTTACTGGTCGTGCAGAGACGTGAAGGCCGTAACACCAGATAGATAAGCACCGTTGGCAATGAGGTAATCTAGACCCCCTCCGGTAATCTTTGCGGTTTCCTCTGCGGATTTCTATATATCATGTTAATAACCCGACGTGCTGGATTAGATCAGGCTGTCCTACCTTTAGGGACTCGTAATCGTCTAAATCTCCATGGAGGATATGAATGTTGGAACGCCCAATCTCGGATGCTACTTTTTTCTCGGTAGCCTCCTTGTTACGAACGAGACCGATAACTACTGCCGATGGGTCGGCGGAGAGTTGGCGGAGGAACTCAAACTATCTCATGGATTAACCAGTCTCTTGAAATTAAGTTGTTTGTGTAGGCACTTACACCAAGTCCTCGGGAAGCACCAGCAATGACGTAAGAAGGCATATTTATTGTTGTAAGTTGGAGTAGGTTGATTTGTAGAGGTTCGGTAATAAAGTAGTGGTAGATCTTGTAGATATGGGTAAGTATATATAAGTAGGAGTGGTTGATGTGTAAGTGTTAGTTTGAAGTCTAGGTAGTCTTCCAACTACAGCGCATGTTTGTCTTTAAATACTTCGATAGAGTCTACCATAATCCATCTAAAAATAACGTAATACATCCATATACACATAAATTTAAGGAGTAGTTGGCACCGGCGTCCCTGCTACGGCGAGGGTTGGAAGATGATTTCGTCCGTCCGGCCTCGTATAATCGGACCAATTCCCGAAAAATCCCCACTAATTAATGACTTTTACTTCCCCATTTAGTATAGCGCCCGTCTACAGGGCTTATCCCGTCGTCGAACGGCCAATTTAGCCTTTCGGACTGATCTAGGACCCCGGTGACGATTATTAATACCTCTACGTCCCCGTCGGCGGAGGTTGAGTCCTCGAGCAGGCTTTGGAATGGGCACACGCACCTACTATTATTTCCGATTGCTGATTCGAATCATCTCGAACAATCATCGCTACGAATATTATATAGTTTCGTTTTTCGAGATGCTTCTGCTTCATCTGCTCGGTTCTATTTCTACAAAATCCGAGGTAGTCCATCATATTATCTAACATTAATTAATATAAACGAGTCATGTTCTTGATTCAGGATGTTATTAGAATACGATGCAACCGTACTTATTTGTGACTTTATAACGCCAAGCACATCGCAAGAGGGCGCGACCATGACTAATTTTTTTGAATAGCTTCATTTTGGTGAGTAGAGCGGACTAATACTTGAGTCTCAAGGCTAGTTTAGTTACGTGGTCCTCCAATCTGACTATTATTATTACCCTTGAAAAAAACAATCAATTGAAAAGTGCTCGGGTAGTAAGTAGAATGAGAGTCCATCTTAAACAGCTCGAACGCAACAATGAGATCGTGGGAAATGATGCCAAGCTCGCTGGATTAGAAGATTTATTGCATAAAAGTATTCGCTAGACGCTACACGGGTTTAGTAAGTGGGAAAAAAAGCAAATTATTTTTAACGCTTTCTAGGTGTTATCTCCTTGAAGAGAAAGAAGTCTCAGTGAGTATAAAATGCAAAAAGATGCTCTCGATCGGGGAATCGAACCCCGGCCACCTGCGTACTTGTCTGATGACAAGCAGGTATCCTGACCACTAGACCAATCGAGATTTGAACCATCCTGAGGATGATGATTGGATGTGCTGATTGATGACTCAAAGGCTTGTAGTTACTACTTATAACGAAATTCTTGTTGCGCTACGAAAATTGGCTAGCATCTGCGAGAATTTTCTAGCCAGTCACGTTAGTACAACCAACCCCGCAAAAGCGTTACCTAACACAGCCGTAGCGTGTCTTTAGTGAAGTCCGGCATAAACTGGCGCTAAAAAAGAAAGACTCTAGCATTGAATCGTGGGGCTGCCACCTGGCACTTGCCTAGTTGTCAGTCTGAACGGCCTGATTGGATCCATACAATGCCTAGACTATTTGGCTATTTTTTTTTTAGGTTTCACCGTCTTCTGCCTTTCTATGAGTTCATTAAAGTGGAAGCTTCCATTCTCCAGTTAACCGCCATTCGTCGTTCTTCCCGAAAGCTTTCGTGCAAAGAGGCTTCTCGACTTTTTAACCTCTACTTTTTGGCTTAATTTTTGGGTCGACGAAAAAGATTCCAAGATGAATTATACCAATATCGATATCAAGATTTAGGAAATATTTCGCGTAGAGAGACAAGAAAACCAGAAAAATTCCTCAATGTACATTTACGTTTAGACAAACAAACCCAACTATTTTAGACCTGCATTTATTCCTTTTCGGTTGTCCACAATGGCCCACGTTCCGATATCAGATCAGTCCCAACACGACGCGCAGGTTGTTTCGGAACATCTCCCGTCTGGATATTCGGCCGAATTCGATGGAGCTCCGGGAGGTTCTTCTGTTGGCGGTACATCGTCTTCGAGTCCGGATTCGACAGAGCAAGAATTGGGCGAATCTTCGCTGAAGCTCCAAGGAGGTGACATGCACCGAGACCTCTTCAAGACCGCTGCTCGGGCTAAGATGCATAAGCGAGCTGCGACTTTCCACCACCCCCAAGATGTTGCGGGGGAAACCGGGCCCGATGGCTTGACCGTAAGCGACCAATTGGTCCCGGGAGGCTTCCGCAGAGCCTTCATACAGCAGAGGCAGACGCAGCAGCGAGAGATTTGGGCCGCCAGGGTCCCCGTAACCAGGAATTTCGTAGAGTTTCTGGAATTGTACGGGAGCTTTGCTGGAGAAGACCTTGCAGATTCGGACGACGAAGCAATACTCTCCGGGGAAGAAGAAGAAGAGGAAGAGCAGCCAAGTGAAACGAGACCGCTTCTTGGACGGCGGAGGCCTTCGCGGGCCCCACGCTCCGCTACCGCCACTACCAAGCAGACCTTCTTTACTCTGTTGAAGGCGTTCATTGGAACCGGAATTATGTTTCTTCCCAAAGCCTTTAATAATGGCGGGATTCTATTCTCCTCTCTCACCATGCTGGCCGTCTCCACCGTTACAATGTTGGCGTTCCACTTACTTCTTGCCTGCAAGGCAAAGTACGGCGGCGGTTACGGAGAGATCGGCCAAGCAATAGCAGGAAAGTTTATGCGCGGATTGATATTATTCTCCATTACCATGTCCCAGCTAGGGTTTGTCTGTGCTGGCATAGTGTTCGTAGCAGAGAACATGACATCGTTTCTGAAGGCCGTTCTGCACGGCGACAGTCCGCTATCGCCCGCGTCCCTGATTCTCATACAGCTCATCTTTCTCATACCCCTGGCGTTCATTCGGAACATAGCGAAACTCGGTCCTGTCGCACTCCTTGCAGATGCATGCATCCTGCTTGGTGTAGGTTACATCTATTATTACGACATCGCACACCTTGCATCTAATGGCATCCACGAAAGCGTTGTTCTGTTCAACCCGGCGAAGTACACCCTCACTATTGGTGCAGCTATCTTCACCTTTGAGGGTATCGGACTAATTCTTCCGATCCAATCATCCATGACCAAACCGGAGCGCTTCGAATGGCTTCTCGGTGTGGTTATGTTCCTGATTACAGTCCTCTTCACTGCCGTCGGCGCTCTATGCTATGCCACATTCGGTGAAAACACCGAAATCGAAATCATTAACAATTATCCTCAAGACAGCAAGTTCGTCAACGCAGTCCAATTCCTCTACTCTCTCGCGGTCCTCGTCGGAACCCCCGTTCAATTATTTCCCGCCATTCGTATCATCGAAGGTAAAATATTTGGTACTCACTCGGGCAAGAAGAGTACGCGAACAAAGTGGATTAAGAACGCGTTCAGGACACTAATAGTTATTGTGTGCGGAGCGTTTGCGCTAGTGGGGGCTTCTAATCTCGACAGATTCGTCGCGTTGATCGGGTCCGTGGCTTGCGTCCCGCTGGTTTACATCTATCCCGCGTATTTGCATTACAAAGGCGTCGCTACGTCGTGGCGAGCCAAAGCCGGAGATATCCTATTCATGGCGGTTGGAGTTATTGCTATGTTCTACACTACAATCATCACTGTCATCAACAGCTTCATGTGAGCTGAGCATTTGCTTGCTTTTCTTTTTGGACATTTTATCGGATTTGTTAGGCCGAAAGCGAATATGAAAAGAGATTGGAACTTTTAACATGATTTTATGCATTAGGGCCAAAATTGGAATTATTAACTTTTTCGAGTAGCGATCGTACCTTGCCTTGCCTTTCGATCATAGATAATTCTTTTCAAAACCCCCCCCGAAGATCCCTGGCGTCGACTGCGCGAAACGTAACGACCGACTAAATCGTATAGATTCCTAGTAGAGATAAGAAACAGGTATCTAGAATTTTGCGATCGTTTGATACATTCTAGATATGACACTTATTTGCTTCAAAGTGGGTTGGAAATGGATCTGATTGCTGCGTTCATAACGATCTTATAAGCCCGGCATACGTAGAAGAATCGGAATGATTAGTTTCGGGATTTGCTTCCAGGATGAGCTGAGCTGGGTTGTTACAAGTCATTTCTTTATCTTTGAGTAACCCCGTGTTTACTTATTAGGTCACATTGGCGATACGCGGTCTTACCACTCATGTAGCACGATGCAACCCTTGGATAGGTATGTTGCTTTTAGTAGCTTGAACATCATTCTTACTTTATAACGGAATAAACATAAAATCTCCTCACGTAGACTAGCAAATATTTCACTACGGTAGTTCTAGTTGTGGATTGTTGAGTAGTTAAATTTGATCGTATTCTTCATTTATCTTGGTGAGCTTGACTAGATGGGTATTCTTTTGAAAAGGTTTACCGCAAGAAAAAAGATTTTGCATCGACAAATAGTGTTCCTTTTTCTTCCATAAAATCATGACAGCTCCATTCGCTAGCCGTTTCAGGCGTCGCGTGAACGGGGCCTCGGTTTGAAGCGTAAGTGTAAATCTTAGTTCGGGTCCTCGCCCATGTAATTTTCCTTCCTCCTCTTGCCCAAGAACATGGACTTCAACTCGTCGCGGAATCGGGTAGGGGGTTCGTTATACGAAGCCTCGTAAGCGTCGATAAACGGTTTCTCCCAGACGAGATCGGCCTGCGCGGGAGAGACGAATTTCGTGCGTCGGGATATTTTCCAGCCGAAATATGTACAGAATGCTACCATGGCCATCGTGTAGTAGGCGAAAAAATTACCCACATTCCAGTGTCCGGGTAAGAACACCGAGTAGCCAAAAGTAGCCTCAATGAGGATCATCCATACTAGGCCTATGTATCCACAGTACGGTTGGAACCAGCCGCAATATGGTAGGGTTTTGCGGTCGATTCCTTGCGCCTTGGTCGCATTGTAGAAAAAGATGTATGTTAAACTTAAGACGATGTAGTTGATCATCTGCGAGCCCTGCGTAAGTGTAGCAAGCCACGTTACCACTTGCGCCGTATTGTTAGACACCTGCAGGAAGGATAGGAATGGGAAAACCATGACGAGGGCGAAAGCATAGACCGGGATGCCGTTCTTAAGCGTCTTCTTGAAGATTTTAGGTGCCTGGCCTTCGCACGCTAGGCCGTATAAGGATCGCATGGCGCAGTATGTGTAGGCATTTCCAGCGCTAAAAATACTGGTAATCATAAGAGCGTTGACGATGTGGGGAAGAATTCCGACTCCTAGGTTCTGCATCGCGATGACGTAGGGTGAGCCGGCAGCGGTTCCAGTATCCGCGTTCTGTAGGGTTAGATCGTTATACGGAAGGACGATACCGACGCAGAGTGCGCCGCCGATGAAGAATATACCGAATCGCCAGTAAACCGTCTTGAACCCATTTTTAAGATACGTTCGCGGGCGTTCCGCCTCTCCGGCAACCATAGCAAGGTACTCGGGTCCCACGACGGTGAAACCAGCAGAGAAGACGGCGCCAAGTAAACCCTCAAAGCGACCTAATGCACCGTCGTGAAGATACGTAGCGAAGGATCCTGGCTCTCTCCAATACCGAAACCCGTAGGCATCGTGTTTGGGGTTACCCCCACACATCGTGACTAGAGTAAACATGTATAAGATGCAGATAAGGAGAATCTTGCCCATGGATAGCCAAAACTCGGCTTCTCTAAAAAACAAGAAAAAAGGATCTAGATTAGCATAGATTCTAGGTGCGGCAATCAATTGGTCTGAGCGGCCGTGGGGTCGTGGAGTGCAAATCTACGATAATGCTCGGCGATATGCTGGGATTCTTGGGTTGGAGTAATGCACGTACCCGAAATATTGTACGGCCACGATATTGATAAGGCTATCATTCATGTTAGTTTATCTGTCATCCAATGTTGTAATAGCCAAGAGTTTAAAGGAGGGTTACATACGCAAAGAGTACAATACATGCTATACAAATGGCAGCTGGAGGAATGTCATCCTTCCAGTATCCAAGTACCAAATTGATAGCAGATATCTCGAAGGGGACAAGACAGGCTTCGTAGAGGAAGAAATTCCATCCGGCCATGAATCCCAAAGCTTCGTCGACCCATTTACCAGCCATTCGAATGAAAGAACCGGAAATGGGCATATAGGTAACCATTTCGGCCGTGGAATTGTTAACCATAGCGACCATAACGGAATAGATAGCATATCCGAGAAGGAGGCTACCCGGTCCGCCCTTGGCGAGACCACCACCGATACTGACGAAGAGAGCGGTACCAATACTGCCACCGACGGCAATCAACTGGATTTGGCGGTTACCCAAGTGGCGGAGGAGTTGATTTTCAGTCGAGACTTCGACCAAAGTCTCACGAATGTCACCATCCGAGGCTTCGCTCTTCTCCTCACTCATTGTTCTCTTGGGTGAGGGTGGTGACGCCGGTTGAGACTTGTCGTGTGCTACCGCCATATTGAGAGCACGATAGAGAACTCCGCTGAGAGAGCGGAATACTGGATAGAGTGTAAGAAGATTGCTGGAAGTGCAGAGGCCTCGATATCATTATAGTGCGCACGCGATGGCGTCTTGTTTTATTTTCCGCGGTCGGAAATATACCAATATAGTTTTGGCTTGAAGCGACGAAGTGCCCTACCTGATATCCAATGCTTAAGGCCAGAGACGGGTAAGCAATAATAAATAAAAAGAAGAAAGATTAAAAAATATTAAAAAAAAAGGGAATAAATACGATCGGCCAAGTTTAGTTTTGTACAGAGAGTATTACAGCGTTCAAGGTACATGGTTTCAAAGGTACTTTCTTCGAGGTACTTTCTTCAAGGTACTTTCTTCAAGGTACCTGTTGCCCATAACCGTACGGTAGTGTAACCTTACGCCCGGCCTATGTCATCATGGCTTACAGGGGTATTATAACAAAGGTGGGGAAATGAGCCGCTATCGCCCCTCTCCGACAAGGGGCCTGATTGTCGGATCAGTGGGGGGTACACCGCTGTTCGCGTGATGGTCAGCCGGATCGGCTCAGCGCCGAAGCCCCGGGCAATTGGGTTACTAGGTAGGAGGTAATTATTAAGTCAGGAATCAAATAAGTTGTGTAATGTCGCAGTGTTTTAGCTTATCGCGTTTTGTTGTTGCATTCCAATTTTGCGATCGAGAATATGGCAATTTACGTACCGCACATCGTTACGACCAATACCACCGGGATCCCGGTTTAGGGATAGGGTCACGATTAAAAACGTACGCACATTTCTGATAGTATGCATTCGTAGTATGCATGTCATTCACACCGCGGTCAACGCCAAGACCAGATACGACGCAGGCGAGGAAGAAAGGAAAATTAAATTCGGCCTACTTATATGCGTAGTATCCTCGCTAACTCTTAGGTATTCCTCTCTTATTCGTTCCTCCGAGCTAGACTCTAAGCCAAGTCCCGCCAAGACACCAATCAACTCTCGTTGGAGTACGTATACGCAGGCTCCCCAGTGGTATTCCAAGGGTTCAGCTCCGCCAGGTTTCTCCAGGGTCTGCTAGCTGGGATGCACGATGCCGTAATTGTGCCTGGAGTAAGTTGAGAGACCTGCCCTTCTGAGGAAACTAGCTAATGGACTGTTGTTGGAAATTCCCATCAACGCGATCACTGGATTTGCTTCTACGCCTTTACGAACATGAACAGGTCTAATAAATGTACGGCTGATTTAATCTGTCGTGTTCAGTATCCGGCACGTAGTAAAAGTTCTAAGTTGAAGGAATATAACTAGGCACACGAATATATGAGTTAGTATAATAACAACTGTTCTCAACCTAGGCGAGTAATACCAAAGACATCCACCAATAGCATACAACTAAATAGCCCCGCCATCTCAAAACTTATACATAACTGTTCATTATCTAGCATTTATGTATTAGTCTCGGACAATACTCTCTTTAGCTGAGCCCCTCCCGCGCAGATCGAGAGCGAAGTGGCACGTGTGTATGTTGTTTCAAACGCAGATCTCACCAGACTTGTATGTTGACGGCTGATCCACGACTTTTACCGAGTCTTTAATGGTCCTCGGTCCGAGTTAGTGCGAGGGGCATATACCTATATTAAAAAGTCGTCGCTCTATTCAACTGATGAAAGTAAAATCGTAGTGGTATCGTATCGTGTTTACGTTAGGTATCTTGGCGGCTGAGAAGAAAACGGAGCCTTGGATTACCCATATAACGCACTATTGGGTTTCACCGAAATATTTTTTGAACCCTCCTTGTTCCACCCGGCGCCGAGCTTTGTGATCAAAAGTATAGAACGGCAGGCGAAAATTTGGCTGGGGAAACGGCAGGGACGGCAAGGAACGGCATACGTTATTGGGTGAGTTTTCGGGGCAACAGCGGCCATTACAGAGGCGCATGCAGAAGAAATGACTTTTAGCGTCGCAAAGTTTTAGGGCTGAGTGGCGTTAGAAACCGTCCAATCTACCCCTTGCGTCCGACGGTACGGGAGTTATACCCACATAGAGGTTAGGTGACTTCCAATCAGGTTTCTTACATTACTTGGGTACATGGATATTTGCTAAGGGGTACACCGGTTGAGTAACCACTGAATGTGATATGTTATGTACCATGGTACATACCTCCTCATACGTCCATTCGAAACTCTGAATTATTTCGTTAAATGCGAATAAGAGATCACCCGATCATGATAGTAAATGAAAATTTTAAGCTGATATAATAAAAACCTAAGCATAATATTACATACAACTCTTTATAGTTAAATATAATTAAAACACCTAATCTAATATCATTAGGATAATATTCTTACAATAAATTCCCGAAAGAAGGTGGCGTAAGTATAACTCGTGTACATACATACCTACATACAACCGTAGTTACGCCCAAGCTGTCACACCGTTTGTGAACCCAGTGAATATTTCGCCCGTACTATTAATCGTACCATAATATGTAATATGTTGTAGAAAGCCAAATCGAACTTTGGAATGATAGCGCCGACTGTAAGTCACCGAAACATAGGTATCTAGCAACTGCACCGCATAAAATCGCCACGGGGGAGCCAACAGAATGGGGAGTAACTAGAGCAACGCTATGTATTCGTTGCCCCACAAGCCACGCATCGTTACACTACGGCGGCTGGGCAGCGAAGAGACCCCTTATTCAGCGATGATCATCCAAGACCATGCGTGTGACCTACTACTAAGTATAGTAAAGTCTCGAAGTAGCATGTAATGTGTTAAGCTGTCAATTGGAATTGGTTAATATAAAGCGTTGGAATCCGCGTATACATATATTCCGAAAAAGAACAACAACAACTTTTGCTCAACATACTATTCCATCTCTTGTTGCGCTGGAGGTATAATTTCGTATTAGTTTCCAAACCCGCGGCTTTTACTAACACCATCCTACCAACAAAACGTCGTCACATTAGGATTGCTCATGTACATGATAACTGCAATATGGAAAACCCTTTCGCAGCGAAGGTCCAAAAAAAAAAGGTATATGGCACAAAATATCCAGAAAATCCGAGTTACGTTTCAATTGACCATATCCGCCGTTGCTTATGTACATCGATGTTTGTGATTTCGGGGTAATTATAAAATCAAGAATGTCATTAACTCTTATACTATCGAAAGCAAATAGTCTTATCATAACAGATTAATATCAAAACCGCAAGATTATAGATAAAAGCTGTGTTTTAATACCATATTCTAATAGCTATTGACAATTAACAACCAATCAAATGCGGTATCCACCCGAAGGGCGCGACGATGCGTAGAGAACCAGCGGCGCAGCGCTAGTATCTCAGTCCGAAAGCCGGTTCCGCTCTCCGCGCTCGGGATCCTCTAAATAGACGTCCATCGTAAACATTCGTATAATACTCATAGTTCAACTGATCTTTGGCAAGTTTTATGGAAGATATCAATACCCAACAACTTCAGTTAAAGATTTGAGAACCGTCATATAAACTTCGTCGTATTCGTGTTTATAATACTCTTCCCCACCATGATATCTACCAGGGGAAAAGGCTGGGCGAATTTCTACTTCGCCCACGGTGGTTTAAACAACTACCATGCCACAAATAATCCAACCGGGCCCGTGAACTTCTTATTCGCCGAAAATGTGAGTCGGCAACGGGCGGGCTACCCCTATATCTGAAGTGCTGACGTGAAATCTAGTGGCTTTTGCATAAAGACTTGACGGACTATATCAACACTCACGTAAGGCACAAACTCGCTAAAACTTTGGACTACGGGCGACTAAGGCTTTTATATCAAGGCTAATTTCGATCCGCAACTATGCGCGTACGGAGAAGGATACACCGGCACGGTACGGCTGCGAAATGCAATGGCGAAACACTTGAATGCGCACTTCGAGCCGGCCCGCGAGATCGATCCCGAGGAAATCACCTTCGCAGCCGGAGTAACGGCCCTGAACGAAGCTTGTGCTCTTCTCACTTGTGATCCAGGGAAGCAGGAAGGTATCCTACTTGCCGGGCCAGTCTACGGGGCCTTCTCTCGAGATCTGACTATGAGAACTGGGTAAGTGCTATTCATACGATAAGTCCCACTCGCATTCTAATAGTTACGCCGTCAAAGCGCAGTGTTGGAGTATATCGATGCTGGAGACACGGAGCAGTTCTCGCCGGACTGCGTAGCGGCTTACGAAGCGGGCTTCGAAGCAGCGAAGGCACGCGGTGTTAATATTAAGGCGATAATTATCTGCAATCCTCATAATCCCTTGGGTGAGTGATAACAAGATCTATAACTGGACATCAACTTACACCTAATTTTCCTGCAGGACGTTGTTTTGCCCGCGAGACTCTAGTTGGACTCATGCGCCTATGCGCGGCAAAGGGGATTCATTTAATAAGCGACGAAATATATGCACTCTCGGTTTTCCGCCGCGACGACGGTCCCTCTGAGGAATTTACCTCTGTGAGATCAATCGATTCTACCGGAATTATTGATCCGGCCCAGGTTCATGTGCTTTATGGCATGTCGAAGGTAAGTGTCTACGTATTTTGACTGCAACTCAACTAAATTCTTACGTTATCGCTAGGACTTCGGCGCGGCTGGGATGCGACTGGGCTGTCTGATATCTCAGAACAAGGAGTTCACTAAAGCGGCTCGCGCTATATGGTATGCTTTCACTGCTAGAAATTTGCTAAGTAGGTGGTGTGCTCACGTGAAGAATTAGTTGCTTCTCCTCGCCTTCTCAATTCTCGATGGACCTTGCGGCCAAGTTCCTTGATGACCAAGTCAACGTGGACAAATTCCTCGAGAAGTCGCAAAGGCTGTTGCTTCAGAATCGCTTGATAGCCGAAAATCTCTTGGACGAGGCTGGCGTTGGTTACCATAAAAAGGGGTACGTAAAATTTAATGCGAGCTTACGCGTGTAAGAACCGCATTGATCTAACAGTGGCTTAGGAATGCCGGCCTTTTTATTTGGCTCGACTTGGCCCCTTTCTTACCACTAGAGGAGACCAATGGAAATGCATGGGAAGCCGAAAAGTTGCTCGCGCAGCGTTTTGATAAAGCGGGTGTTTCCATGTCAACTGGAGGACAATACCATGCTCCGAAGCCGGGTGGGTTCCGTCTCGTGTATTCTTTCCCAGAGGATGCTCTTCGGGAAGGAATTAAGAGGTAGGTCTTTACTTTCCATTGAGCAACCCCCCTAAACGTATGCTGACAACAATGCAGGATATTGCTTGTTTTGAAGCGATAATCGAATTGTTACCATTTGAACTAAGAGCTTTCTTTGTCTAAAGATCATTCCTATCATGTAACAAGGGGAGGATTGCCAGTACCCTAGATAATAGGTAGGCGTCTTTATGGTGGTATACAATGTTCTTGTCTACCTTGCCATACCCCTATGATTGGCTTCATGCCCGGGTGTATATAACTCGGCCCCGTCGGGGGGTCACGAAGGAATATACTTCAGATAAATATCAATACCAATAAATCGACTCAGGAGTACCTTGCCCTACCACTATAACTACACGTATTCTCTCAGCATCTTTAGGCTTCATACTATTAGACTTTCCCCATTCAAAATGTCGACAGGATCCAACGCTAGTCAGGAGTCTACGTATGAAATAGGCCCGGACTGGTTTCTAGGCCGAAGAGATGAATTCCTTTCCCAGGTCAAGGTTGTTGATCTACCGAGACTTCAAACACCATACCCACCACCTGAACCTCTGGTAGAGGTATCACCCAATGGGAAAGTTAAGCAGATAAAAGATCGTTATAACCAGTGGTTTCGCAGGGAAATCCTACATCTTGATTACCCACGTCTTCAGTACATCATACCGCAAAACGTAAGCGTCATTATCCGCGATAGTGAGACCAAGGAGATTGTTCTCATCATACTTCGCGACTTTGTCCCCGGCGAAGACATGAAACATACGATAACAAGCGTATGCCAGATGATCGCCTCGCATTATCAGTATAATACGGATGATAGTGCAGGAATCATTAGAAACTTCGGATACGGGCGTGACGCACGGGATGAGAAGCAGAAGAATGCTAATAGTGCGTCAAAAAGCTTGGCCTTAATCGTATGGAACTTGATGGAGAGTAAGTTTCCCGACGAGATTATTGGCAAATACAATGATATTGTCAGAGAGCACGGTTTTCCCCGGATGGACATGGTAAACTTAAATGAGACCTTCTCGTTTAATATAGGTGGCGAAGATGTTGTGTCCGATGCAAGTACGATGGATCCGGAACCGTCAATTGGGGACGGCAACGATTGGATGATCTCTTTTAATATCAATGCCCCTGAGGATCCTTACAGAGGCGGTAAGTTTTATTTGGCTTCATATGGCGTTGCGATGCTACCTGCCGCCAATACAGCGGCTGCGTATCGTCCTTGGGCCTCCTATAGCGCGTCGCCATCCAAGACACCGGGGAAGCGGAACCGCAAGATTCGAGCAAACAATAAAACCCGTATAATGACGAGTTCAAGTTTAGGACTAGCATCCGGAACTTCGAATAATGTTCAGGCGGGTCGGGCGAGATCAAATACTCAGCATGACGATAACAGAGGGAGGGTTAAAAGGACTAGGAGGACTAAAGCCGAAATGATGCGAGCACGCGCTCTCTCAACGAACGTGCCTTCACCGTACAACTTACGTCCCAGAACAACAAAGCCAACTTACAATCTAAATGAACTACCGCGGACAGACGATCTCTCGGAGAATGAGCGAGAGCCGTACAACCTACGTCCCAGATCAACCAAACCGGCTTACAATCTAAATGAACCATCGCCAGGACTAGTTGATGATTCTGATAATGATCACGCTGACGAAACTACTGCTTCGAACTTTGTCGATCCATATAACCAGTCTACTCAAGAACACCAAGATATTGATAACTCCGAGCTCAGCGGACAGGGTTGGCCTTCCGAAGGATCTGAAGACACTCGAGAGTACCTGCCTCCTTCCCGGCACTTGCGCCCCGACTGGAAGATCAGTCCAGAACGCCGATCTGCTGAGGATATTGAGATGCACGATTCTACCGATGTCGAAGAGTATGGGGCTCCTGGAGGATATCAGCAACCTCAGGAATACCTAACCCCTCTACAATACCTATCCGATCAACCATACGTGTCTCCTTATCAGCAACACATGCCTCCTCCTTACGATTACCAACCCACCCAAGGCTATCAGACCGTTGATGGATTCGACCAACCCATTCCCATTCAATACGCCGAGGGCTACGGGCAAGTTCCGGCTTATTTACCGGCACCACCACCTGGAGAATGGTCAGTCGTCCGGGGGTATGAAACGGTTCAGGACGGAGAGCGTTATCTACATTTGATGGGTGATCCGTCTGAACACCATTACCTCTGGAAAGAGTAGATACGGGGGAGTTTTATGAACAAGAGAGGTGAAGAGTGGTAGTTACCGATTAGACTAGTATAAAGATGTGATATAACACCCCAACCCATTTTTAAAAGTGAGCCATGAGGTACAGATGTCCTGACGTAGTTTCACATTGCCGCGAGTAAAAGTAGGTACCTAGTGTTGCAAGAATGCGAGGTTGTATCAGATACTGGAGAATCTATTAGAGATCCCCAACTGCCTAACCTAATAAGATCCCCTATATCCCGAATTTGATTCAGGCCCTCGTGAACTCTTCACCCTTATCAGTCTGAGCATCCATGTTCCAAACAATCTTACTAAACCCTCCCTTCGGACCCCTTTCAAAGTGGAGCAACCACGCATTCGCGCTGTAGTGAAATAGCCCACGACGAACACGTTCATCCGCAGTTGGCAGGAATATAAAACTGTCGTGATGGTAGTGGGAAAGCGTGTGTTCTTGCGTTGACTTTCCGTTGATATTGAACTTGAGCGACCCGCCGTCTTCGAAGACCTCGAGCGACATCACTTTGGTGGTGTGCCAGTAAGTACCCAGCAGCTCACTATGTGATGGTTCCTTAGTTCCGGGAGTTTGTCCTTCTTCTAGAGTCTTGGCCATGGTTTTATGTATCGTACTCCATTTCTCGGCAGCCCTTTCAGCAAGAGGTTGTAGGTCTCTCGGGGACGGAACTTCTAGGACGGCTTGGAGGATTGTCTGAGCGGCCCAGTCTGCGGTGTCTCCCAGGGATATCGAGTTCGTTAGTACGGTTATTACTGCCTGGAGCTCTGGGATAAGCATGAAGCAGGTATTGTAGCCGGTGATGGCCCCATTGTGGTAAAAGATCTGGTACGGTCTGGAACCAGTCCCTATATCTGGCATTCCTTCCTCGAGTAGCGAGGGGTTAAACCCAATTTTGCCGAATTGTGCTGGTGTAATTACTTTAGCAAAACCTAGTCCGTAGAGCTCGTCAAAGCCATGGGCTTTCCTTAGGAAGCTGTGACCTGATAGTATGGTACCAAGACCTTTTATGGCAGGTTCTTTACCGTGGAAAAGACTGAGTATTGTGCGACCCCACGTAAGCATATCATGTAGAGTGCTCTTAACCCCACCAGCGGGAGACATGAGTGTTCCGCTCATAGATGACAAATTGGTAACCTTGGATGGGGATTTATCGTCCAGGACTAGATATGGTAATGCTGTTGAATTAGGCGGCACTTTCTCCTCGATTATCGTTGTTTCTTTGAGTCCGACCTTTTCAAGGACTCGCGTAGCTAAAACTTCGCCAAACGGCAAATGCGTAACGCGTTCAGCAATCTCCCCGGCTAAAGCGTACATCCAATTGTTGTAGAGCCACTTGGACCGTAGTGGATATAGTGGTGGAAGATGGTTCAACATAGTAGTAAGAGAACTTTTGGGAGCGAGAACTTCTCCGTTTGCGCCGAGCCACATAACATCAAGTCGACCAAGACCTGTGTTATGGGAGAGGATGTCAACCAGAGTTAGGCGGCTAGATAAAGACGGGTCGGCTTTGAAAGAAAGCTCTGGGATATAAGAGCTCAGGGGTTCGTCCCATTTGAGGAGACCTTCATCCACTAGCTGAGCGATTGTCGCCGCCACAAAACCTTTCGTCAAAGACCCTATCGTATATCGCGTACTTGAATTTGCAACTTCTTTGGTTTCTAAGTTGGCGAATCCGAGGCTGTGTTCTAGGATCGTCTCGCCTTGATACACTACACCTATTGACATGCCTGCCGTTCCTCCAATCTTCCGGATTGTGTCCACTTGAGGCAGCACATGCTCAAGCCCATCGCGGATTTTGCTATGGCGGAGTGAGGAACCCATCATAGGAACTTGAGTAGCAATTGTCATATGGTGAAGCAGTAGCAAGGCAAGGATGTAAATCATCACAGGCGGCAGCATATGAGAAAATGTGCAATTATAGGTTAGATTTTCCTCGCGTCACGCCGTATCGTGAATGAAAGTCGACGGTTTGATCGGGGTAGGCACTCGATGGATAACAGGCAGCAATGCCGCATTATTCAATATATGCGATATAAAATAGCAAACGTTTATTGTGTCCCAATCGTATGCCCGATATTGCATGCGCGTAAGATTTACAATGTAGATCAGCATGTCAGCGATGTACCGGTACCCCAGCCGAAACCCCATGTAAGTATGACTTAGACCCCAAAGATCTCGAGCTGTGACACTACATGTGATGGGGTACACACGGCGCATATGCCGTTGCTGACGTAGACGGATCCTTCTGAAGTGCTGAAGAATTTATGTAGCATTGATGATTGATCACCTGCCGTCTACATGACGGAATCTCCTCGAAATGGTCTTATTAGTTGAAACGTCGTTAGCCTCCAGTTATGGCTGAATGCAAGTTGCAACTCAGGGCACCCGGTCACTTTTGCGGTGAAGCCACCGAACGATCTAGGCGTCAAAATCTAGTAAACAACAAAATCCCGTAGCGCTATCTCGACGTGTAGAGCGAAAAGTGTGCCCTGATGATTGGCTAGATGGTCAACCGGCGTCTTGCGATCCTGGCGACAAAACTTACAGAGGTGAACTTGTAGCTGTCTTATTTTTAGCGACAGGCTCAATGCGAGGTCAGCATCGACCGGGTCCCGGTTACAGCGATCTAAACATCCATCCCCGATCTTAGAACAACGCGTGATTTTTATTTTTATTTTTTATTTTTTATTTATTTTTTTAATATGTACTAGAGCGAACGATGAATGCTCTGCGAATGAATCGTTGGGTTTAGTCCGCAGCATGCGACTATGTCCAAGGCGCAATGGAAACCGAATAGGCAAGTCTCATATCTTTGACAATACGATACAAGCCGTTAACGGGAGAGACGGTGTAGTCCCCAGAGGGCGTGGGAAGCCGCCGTTACAAGAGCAAAGCATGAGCTTGGTAATAACGACTTCCAAAAATTCCTGAATACTCGCGACTACGAAACATGTATTAATCAACTCACGGCTGATAAAAATGCGTTTTCTAAAAAATGGACATGGCTGAAGGGCATCCTCACGCCTTGCTTCAACGTACTTCAAACGTTCGACCGCGCGATTAGCACTTGTTGTCAAAGTAATCCGGAGGTTGCGTGCTTAGTATGGGGTGGAATCCAGGTCGTATTAACTGTAAGTTGACTTCACACTCGAATCCCAATGAGTGAAACTGAGTGTATATTAGATTGCTTCGAAATTCTCCGACTGCGTACGCCGAATTTCGAACATGCTGCAACAGATCTCAAAATCTATGCCACGATTCGAGGACTATTCGCGCTTCTTTCCTAATAACGACAGGTTACATCTTCGTCTAGTGGATATCTATGAGGTTTTCATAATATTTCTCGTACGAGCTTTTAAATTCTTCAAGTCCCGATTTTTAAGTAAGTGACGGAACCCTCTTCTCGTCCCCCTTAATAACTAACCCAAGATGGGAAGCTGTCCTGGTAAAAGTAACGTGGCAATCTCTCGATAATGTCTTTGCGGAGGCGATTGAAAACTTAAAGGAGGGTAAGGAAGAGTTGGAATCGGAGGCTAGGGCTGCAAATATTCAGGTTGGGTTTGATCGCGAGGAAGCGGCGGAGAGGAGGCACCAAGATGTAATGGCGGTTTTACCTGTCGCTTTGAAGAGTGCGCGATTGGTTAAACCTACCGTGATTATTCCTTATGATCGAAACCCGATTTTCTTAGGAAGACAAGAGGAGCTGACGCGGATGCGTACCTATGCCAACGAACCTTCTACACCCGGCAAACGACCGCTGCGAACAATTGCGATAAGAGGCATTGGTGGAATGGGTAAAACCCAACTGGCTCTTGAGTTCATTTTTAGGGAACGCTGGCAATACAGGGGTGTATTTTGGATACGCTCAGAGGATGCCACTATTCAGCAGCAGGACTTTGCCCATATTGCCCAGACACTGAATACAGAAGAAGCAGCCAGTATGAACCTAGACAAGAATGTTCAAGCTGCCAAAGACTGGTTATCTGCTACCGGTAAGCAACCCCTTAAGTGCATCACTACCTTGCGCAATGCCTATCTCATGCTTGACTTTAGAGGAACCCTGGCTCCTTGTTTTTGACAACGTAGATGACGCCGACAGTATCCTCGATTTTTGGCCCCATTCTGGTACCGGTGTTATTATCGTAACGACACGGGATCGAGATATCGCCGATAGACTGGCCGAGTTGAAGATTGAGCTGGAGGGATTCGATGCTAAAGAGGGCGCTACGCTTCTACACCAGATCGATCCAAGAATCAACACCTCCGATGTGGCGCGCGACATATCCGATGAGTTGGGTGGCCTACCTCTTGCACTTTGCCAGATGGGTAGCTATATGAGGCAGACGCAGTGTCGACCAGACGATTTCCTCCATACTTTGCGTAAACAGCCCGAGCGGCTTTACTCCGATAACAACAGCACCAGGTCTTTACAGTATTCAAATACAGTGGCCAAGTGTTGCGATCTTTCGATCAGTCTACTACCCCAAGAAGGAGTTCATCTACTAGGTGTAATTGCGCTTTTTGCGACAGACGAGGTCCAAGAGGGCCTCGTAACTAAGGGATGCCTTTCTGTCTCACGTCTGCGATATTTATCCGACTTTATTGAATGGAACAACGCAATCCGCATGCTCACTCAGCACGGATTGATCGGGCGTTTCCAGGTAGAATCCGGGCAGATGATACGCATCCATCGAGTTCTTAAGCGGCATGTCCTTCATCTACTCGATTCTCAAAAGCTTCCCTTACGCGGGCGCGCTTTTCAAGACGCCTCCGACCTTTTAAACCAGATGTTTCCCCAGAGGCCACCAGACGGAGGAACCATGAGCAAAAGCTGGAGTGAATGTGAACTATGGTTACCCCACGTGCTTAGTTTAAAGGAAGCATACGCGTCGTTTAAAAAGCCCACTGACGAAGTTCCTAGATCATACCTCGAGATTCTCTCCAATTGTTCCTGGTATATGTGGGAGCGCAACTCTCGCAATGCCCTGGAGTTTGCATCTGATGCACTCGATATATGCAACGAAGCCATGGAGGAAGACGATCCGGATCCCGTCCGCGCCGATATACTTACTATTTTAGCAGCGCTGGTAATGGAGGACTATCATATGAAGGGACAATGTGCCGACTTATTCCAGCGAGCACTTGAAGCTCGACAGAAATATATGGCTATCACTCCCAATCTATCTCGTGATGACCACCGACAGCTAGCTAATGCTTATAATAATACTGGGGTTGCTCGTCTCGCCCTCGAACAGTACGACGACGCGTTACCCCTGCTCCAAAAATCGCTGGAGGTCAAGCAAACATTAGGAGACGAGAAAACACTCCCGTACGATTTCGGTATTAGTTATTACAACATCTGTCGAGTACATATGGGTAAAGGATTATTTAGTAAAGCGCTTGAATATTCAGAAAAAGCCGTCGAGCTGGCGGAGAGGAATAACGGTGCAGACGACTATCGAGTAAATCAATTCCGATTCACCTACGCCGATCTTCTCGTCGCATGCGGGCGGATCGACGAAGGCTTAGAAATACACAAGAAAACTTTAGAGATTAGAGTGCGGATTATGGGCCCAGACAACAACGACTGCGGCGTGAGCCACTACGGACTGAGCTGCGTTTATCAACAATTGGGTCTTCTGGACGACGCTTTGTAAGAGATGATGCCCCCCCCCACAAACCACCCTGTCATCCAGATGGACCCCTATTTTAGGAGAGGTAATTACTGACGAGTATTTGGAAGTAGAGAACACATAAATCTTGCCATTAATATTTTCCAAGGGGTCGCAAAAGCAGAAGACAGGGTAGCAAGGTCTTGCTTTAGAAAGTACTTGATATTAACTAGCCTCGAAGATCACGAAGGTGCGACGGAGGCACTTAACAAGGCGAGAAATATTCGCAAGACTCTGATAAGCGACACGCAGACGACGAATGATACCATGGAAGAGTACGACTCCCTTGTTTCGTATATACTAAGATGAACCAAGTAATTACACCGTTCAAACTCCTCCTGAATGTCATCATTGCTTTGAAAATACGAGCGCCCTCGTCTCTATGCTCAGCCGGGGGTAGTAATTGCTAGGTAATACCTCAGGTGGTAGGGCACAAGAAGAGTGAAGACATACTTGGAGATGTCAGCCATACGAGTTAACCAATTAATCGGACCACTTACGCTTAGACTTAGCCTTGTTGCTAGTATCCCAATTCTTGAAGAGAACGCCTTCATTAATATCCATACCACTCATGTAATACCACTTACAGGCATTCGTCTGCGTAGCATAGTAGATATCCCCGACGAAGCTTCTTGCGATCTGGTCAACGGCGACTAGGTTTTCGAGGGGCGTGCTTTTTCCGTCGCAGACTAGAAGTGGCCAGTTTTGTACTTCGTGATATAGAGGTCTCCAAAAGCTTGGGAAACAGTCAGAGAATCGCGGTAGATGATAGATGATCGGAGCTCACTTACTTGATCATTTGCACTCTGCATTTTAAGAGTTCATTCGCCTCTTCGGGTAACTCAGTTTTAACTCGCTTTAGGAGACTAAACTCAGTCGTATCTATTATGTTAACCGTTTCCTTTCTCTTATGATGAACCATTTCTGGGGGTCTTACCGGCGTGGACCGTTTGAGATGGTGCGAGGATATGTGTACGGTCTTGTATTTGTACCGGAGAGATGAGCTTATTAGCGTCATCAGTACTCATCTGCTGCCGAATCTAGTTATCTCTATTAGCTATTGTGAGGTTAGTACCATCTACAAGACCTACTCTCCAGTCAAAGACGAACACCTTTTGGGCATCCGGGACGTTATCGCGAATGACCTTCTCTACTTGTGGGAGGTATTCCGACTCTATTAGTTTTTCGTCGTCGAATTCTACGAAGGTTTGATCATGTTTGACAAATTGAAAGCCGTGATCATCAAGTGTGTAGGATTCCCCATCGTTTCTAATGTCGTGTAAAGGAATGCCAGGAACAGTCTCCAGTTCGACATTGGTAAGATCGATCTCACTAAACTCGCTAGGTCTCCCTACGAAGAGCCAATATGGCTTTTCTGTTTTATATTTACTTAATGGTTTGATAAACCGAAGTTCGACTTTCGTATCTCCAGGCATGTCTAGTAAATCGAACGCATAACTAAACAAGTTTGAAGAACGACCAAGGTTCCACATACCCATCCCTACTTTATGACTAGACTATTACGGTACCTTATTACCAACGTCTAACGTCTAGGTCTGTATCTCTAATTTGGTTCTTGAGGCGGGGTTCACACCATATCCATGCCTATTTTTGCACTTTCATGCAACTGTCCGGTAATACATCTTACGATAACCCTACATATTCCAATAGGATACACGATCACCAACCACATGATATCAATAAGGAATATACTAATGCATAAGGTGGCCGTCTGGACCACGTATGCTTCCAGGCCAGTAGGATCGGCAAATTCTGCCAGCTGATAATGAATAGAAGAACTAGGAGGCTGATGAGTTATAGATATATATCATGGTCCCTTCCCATAACGCGTGGCATGTTCAACAAGATCAAGACAGCTAAGGTTTTCACTCATAAGCAACAACACAAGCATTTAGAATTCTATTAAACTACGATATCATGGATGCCCAAAAGCAAGACCTTAACGAACCTCCTTCTGAGGGGTTTTCGGTTCCCCCCTCGCTCCCTGGCCAGAGCCAGCCGTGGATGAAGTGGTTCAAGGCGAACGACTTGGACACCGACAAAACACCCACTGAAGACCAAGCACCCACTCAATGCCAGGGAATGACCCAGGCCGCTACTAACATTGGGTGAAGAAAAAGAGGTAGGTGCCTGCCTAATGCATCATACTCTTAGTTTATATTACGTCTAGTTATTATGTCACTAAACTAGATTCAGTCGATACAGTCGTGTCGTGACCCCGGTCCTGATGGGAAAATTGCTCTAGGGCGACGTATGGTTTGGGGTGGCTAGACATGGTACGATTTTGATATATGCGGCTGATACTATTTCTTTTTACTGGAACTATGAGATATAGTTGAGAATAAAATGCTACTTCATTTACCACGTAGATTCAAAACTCGATACTTGGTAAAATCGCTTTTGATGTATTCGATAAACTACACGAGTTATTAAAGACACCTAGTATTATTAACTGTAGCTAATACGAGAATACCACTGGAAACCATCGAGCGGTCGAATCGTTCATGAATCGTTTTCCATGAAGAAGAGTGATCGGCAAGCTTACGAAGGAACCTACACCCCTGACATGACATATCACTTTTCACGTAGCACACGAGGCTCTCGGTTAGTACATATATCATATCACGCACCCAGCATTGATCCTACAGAAAGTACGGCTCGGTACTTTATTCGGATCAGAATCCTCTTCTTGGTGATGATTAGCCTCATTCGTTAACACGACCGGGAATAAGTTGCGGTCTATCGAGAAATCATGCCTGACGTATCACTGCATTGGGCTTGTATTTGAAGCAGGCTTTGGAGTGATAAATCACTTACCAGATTCCCCGCACCGCAATACGCCCGAGCTCTACGAGTAATTGCATATGTGCAGGACTGGGCGAGAATAATGGATGAAACAGAATGGTTTTGTCCAATGAACTTTCGAATGCTTCAATGCGATGTGAATGTAGTGTGTCCTAATGTACCGATACATCATCTCCTTATTTCACTTCATCCGAATGCTATTGCAAAGGATTTTCATTTTGGGCCACGACTATGATTCTTCTGAATAGCGTAGCCCATGGATGGGGGATATGGATCCAACCATATATAACAACTCACTCTAGTTAGGTCTACCCGATTCTAATATCCGGAAAATGCCGCAACTATCAGGTCTCCAGTTGGCCTTGGGCCACCGCGTCCCCTTATTATTATACGGGACGGCCTGGAAAGAGGAAGCCACCGCAGAGCTTACCGAGGCAGCGCTAACTCACGGTTTCAGAGGTCTGGATACAGCTAATTGCCCTTCGTCTTATGATGAGCCTCTTGTAGGGGTAGGTCTTGTAGCTGCACTCAAATCCGGGATCAAGCGTGAGGATCTTTTCGTACGAATTCCATCATTATCAAGTTCAAGGCGAGACCCATTGACACTCAGCAGATACAATCCAAGTTCACGCCGTCACGGGCGCACGGCGAGGGTAAAACCCCCTTCAATCCAAACCAGGATATTGAAGGACAGATCAGGCAGTCTATTCAGCAGACGTTAGACCATTTGAAGCTCGACTATTTAGACTCGTTACTACTGCATCAGCCCTACCCAAGAGACAACGATAATTCTATTGCCTGGAGAGTCTTTGAAAGTTATGTACCTGACAAGATACGATACCTAGGGGTTTCCAATATACAGCTACCTCAGATTCAGCAGATCTATGAAGCCTCGACTATCAAGCCGGTCATCGTTCAAAACGGGTTCCACCGGGGCACTATGTATGATCTCCACGTTAGATCGTTCTGCAAAGACCATGGAATTATTTACCAGGCTTTTTGGACGCTGCGCCATAACCGGGTGCTGCTAGAGTCGGATGTGGTCCGCTCCGTGGGGGAAAAGTTTGGCGTGGATAAAGGGGCTGCGATGTATTTGCTGCTTCTGGGCCACGGGGATACCCAAATTCTCGATGGCACAACTAAACCCGAGAGAATGGAGGCGGATATAAAGGCTGTCGCTGAAGTATTCGCTAACGACGATAAATTGGATGAGCTGCAACCATTTGTCGTAGAATTCAAGAGGCTTTTGTGGAAATTGGTGTGTAAAATTCCAACTATGTAAGAGGAGGGATTCAGATGATTAGAATTGAATTTTAAGTAACAAAACAGCAAACTTATTATTCCCACTACAAATGTCCCATGGTCCCTTTGAAGTTTGAAGAACCAAAGTTTATATATATGCGGCATCCACCGTCGATATTACCGAATGTTAAAAATCAGTAGCCCAGGGGCGCGATCCATTCCACCTTAATCCACCAGTGGGCTACACACTCTAATCCATTCCATTCTATTCCACTAGATTTGGTCTGTGTGCTTAATCCATTAATATATTTGAAGATTTTAAAATAGTGGATTTAGTGGAAAAATAAATTAGAAATAAAGTTATATTTTAAGAAATTTTGAAGTAAAATTATAATATTAATATTTATTAGTAATTTTGGTGGTTATATTAATAATGTAGCTTTAATTTTTTATAGTATTAAATAAATTTATTTTATAATTATTTTATAATTAAATATATTTTTTATAATAGATTATTTAATTTAATTATTTATATAATGTAATTTATATTGTTAGAATGCCTGATTTTTTCTTATTATTTTGGTATGTTTAACATTTTTGTATGATTAATTTTAATGGTATTAAAGTCTTTTCATAAAAAAATATTAAAAATATTTATGTTTTAAATTATGAAAATATTATTAAATATAATTTTTAAATTTTATATATTAAATATTATATTGGTATTAATATAATTAATATTATTAAAAAATTTAAATTTTGTATATTCTAATGGTATAAATATTTATTCATTATATTTAAAATTGAATAAAATATTGGGGTAATAATAATATTTAATTATTTATTAATTTTATTAATTTTATAAAAATAATGTTATAATAGTTTTAAAATTTAAATTAATTATAAATTAATTTTATTTTATAATATAATATATATAAATTTTTATATAAATATATATTTAAATTTTTAT